>JAQIXS010005274.1:0-13021 GCA_034700785.1 Rossiulus vilnensis
GGTTTTATGCTAATTCATGGATAGTCTTAGTGGAGATATTATTCAAGTTAAGGGGGTTATGGTTGGAGCCCAGCCCGAGCACCTTAAGTTGGCCATTACTGGAGCTCCTGCTATATTAGTGGGGTCTGGGACACAATAACAATCCAACCGCACTAGAATTCAGGTCTGCATATCGTAAATGGCTCATTGCAGATATTGCACCATCTAATACTGGTAATTGTGTAGAAAATGAAAAGTTGCGTACAGAACTTTTAGAAATATGCACACCAAACAATTTATATGTGAAAGAACTTGTGCTTGACTTTGATCATGCGTACATTCCAGAATATGAGCCACTTTCTAATGTTTCAGAAACAATTGTGCACTATGTGATACGAAACATTTAAGAAAAATTGGATGTGCCACTTGCTTCGATATCTTGAAAGATTCCATTGGTTTAAAAGATTTGCGAACACTAACTGCAATTAAAGACCATTGTGCTTTGGTATACCCATCCCGTGATGTATTTAAATTATTAATTGCTACAGAAAAAGTATTCAGACATTACTGTAATTCAACCCTTAAACCAAAACAGAACATACTGCTAAAATTGCAGATCGAAACAGTGAATGTTATTAAAGATAGAAGGTTGTTTGTACAATTTAATTTTTTTGTCATCCGAATTTGGTGAAGAATCTCACTTCTCTAATGTTTTAAAAGAAATGTTAAAGCTGTATTTTTGCATAAGATTGCATCACATGTGCAAACGCCAACACAATATTGCCAGAGGTGAAGCTGTACGTCAAAAATTGACAAAACTAATACTGTTTAAAGGCCAGTAAATTTTCATTGTTTTTAAAATTGAATTGCAGAAATTCGTTTTATTAGTTTATGTATCCTTTATTTGCTATGGTTGTTCAATTACTGCTTGTGTGTAGCCTTTTGATATAATAGGCAGATAGCTTTCATCAACGAGCTAGAGATCTCTAGCTCGTTGGCTTTAATGTTCCATTAAAAAATGGCGGCTGCCGATTCAATTGGTTTCAGCCAAGATGGCCGAATGCTCTCTCTATATATCTCTAGCTCGTTGATATAAACTGTCTCAAATCTGTCTTAGTAAAAAAGATGGCGTCTTTCTTGCTTGGGTGGGCGGAGCTTTGAGCGGAAGGGGAATGTTTAGTGTATTTTTTTCCTTGCGTTCCTAGGTACTTGTACCTGGGGTTACCAAAAAACCTGAGAAATTTCAATTCAGTTCATTTTGTTTGAATGGACTTAGCACACCTTTCATGCAGATGTTTTAAAATATTTTCTAATTAACATTCGTGTTCAGTTTTTATTTTCTCGTTTGAAATGTTACTTTCATCGTGGATTGCATGGTGTTGGAATTTTTTTTGACATGAAAAGGCAAATTCTGGTTCTGGTGTGCTTGTTGCGATGTTGGATTTCGTTGATAGAACGAATGAACTTCACATTGCAAGAGTTTAAGCTAGAGGTAATCATGGTGTGGAAACATCAAATTTAACGTTTAGAATGAAGTGATTTCGTTATGGTACAAGAAAAGTTGAAATTGTGAAACACTGACACTATGCTATAGTATCATATTTAATTGTTAGGATGAAAGTACGCCATCGAAATATTTAACGGCCAAGGTCTGTCTTGTGCAAAATTGTCATATGTAATGGCTAGAGTGAAGTAATTTCATTTTGGAACATACACGTACAGTGTATGTTTGCGTTTGAACGATTGCGCAAACCTGTCATTGTGCTATAATGCCATATTTAATTGTCAGGAAAAAAGCTATACGACATTGACATCTTTGAATTTAATGGACAGAATGAAGCAATTTCATTTTGAAACAAGAACGTTACTGATAATTGTGTTGTTGCTTAACTGAATTGGAACGCTTTTTAAGTAATGACGAAGCTTTTAACATATCAGCGTGACTTCAGTATTCGTTCAACTGCTTAACCTTGCAATAAAGGATTCCCTGAGCAAAAGCTCAAAACAGTGTAGATTTTGCACATTGCATTAGGCCTACTGTACTCTAATTGTGTTCTAATTGGATCAATTCCTTGCAGATGCTGAACTGGAGGATTTCGAGTTGGAATCCAATCGCAGCAAACCCAAAGGTCTGAAAGCTCTGTGCAGGTCCACAAAGTTCAACCGAGAAGAGTTGCAGCTCATGTACAGGGGCTACAAACAAGTTTGCCCCACAGGAATCGTCACTGAGGAGACGTTTAGGGATATTTACTCCAAGTTCTTTCCACACGGCGGTAAGTGACCAATGGATCTGAATTTCTAAATGCGTGTTGGCTTAGGTCGTTAAACACGTCAAGTGGATCACATGGAATGATCAGTTTGAATGCTGGAAAACATGAACGTTTCTGAGCGGAACATGTGAATATGGCCGTATACATGTATAGGGCCTATGATTAAAGAGGCCATGTCTGATGGCCATGTGTGATGGGGCACTGGCAAAACAAAAATTTTGTGAATTATACTCAAGATTTGAAATATAGTTACCTTCAGTATGGCAAATCTATATGTATATAATTACATAAGTTTGATTTTACGAACTTGTTTCAAAGTTAATAAATATTGGTCCAAATATTTTCTAACTTGTATATAGTTTGTGATCTGGAATTGTCAGGGATGTAGGAACAACAGTTAGAAGTCGGTGACATTTTAAATTGTAATGCAAAACAGGGGAATTGCAATCAGCTGAAATGCCAGCCTTATATAACTATCATTTCAAATGATTAATTGTTTATGATACTGCTCAAAAGAGGGTTTAACCAGTAACGATCGTGGAGTAATAGGGTAGTCACATTCATGTTTTACTAAGTCAAAAACTTCCAAATAATGAAATAATGAATAAATAATACTCGGGTAGAAAAAAGCATATATGTCCATATATGGCTTTTTCCATGAATGGATATATCCTGAATTGGCATAAGTGGACTGGATATATCCTGAATTGGTATAAGTGGACCTACATGTATATGGCCATACATGTCTATTCATATCAATATGCGACCATACATATCCATGTATTTAATTTATGGGTAAATGCACGATTGATGACAGATGGACCTATATCTTTTCATATGTCCGTGGATATCCATGCATATTTTTGGCCACAAATGGACCTATATGGCCATATATGTTTAAATATGCCCATGCATATCCATATACTCCATAGCAGGTTTAGGCCAAAATTAGCCACGATTGGACCTGTGTGGCCATATTTGGTCTTATACATGGTCAGGTATGTTATGTATGATCCCACACGTGTCCATATTCAACTTTTCCACCAGGGCACCAGTAATTAGCAAATGTTGTTTTCAATGTATTCCTTTAACATGCATAATAAAGAAAGGACAATTTTTCCAAAAGCCTGTAATAATCAGGGGAAAGTCCTAGGGAAGTTGGGATGGGGAAGGGAAGTCATGTTCCCACATGACAGCACATACAGTAGAAAATAATTAGCCCAAAATTTAATCTTGTTCGCTGTCAGATGAGCGATACTCTTCTTCTTTTAATCTTGATATTCTGCGATGCTCAACGCTTCATTAGCTGCTATAACTTCCTCAGAATAGGGGATTAAAAAAGGGCGACGAAGCAAACAGCGCAATTGAGGTTGATTTAGTAGCTAATGATAATGCGGCGTGCAGTGGATGATGTGTCTGGGGTTTTGAAAAGAAAGGGTGGTGGAATAGGAGATGAAAAACTGATGGGATTTATGAGATGAGACGTTGTCGTGTGGAAGGACATATTTCCGGCAATTGTCAGCATGGGGTGGGGGAGGGCAAGGGCGTGAAAACTGGGATATGGGGAGGGAGACAACATGGATAAGAATGGCGGAAGTTACATGCTAGCTGTTGATAAGAATGACCAAGACGCCAACATGGACGTGACCTGAATTGCAGCAAGAAGTGCTATCTAAGATATATGGAGCAGGGTTGAGCATGGGGTGAAAATAGAAAAAAAAATGTGATATAAATGAATTGAATATAAACCCCAGAGGTTTTGTGAAAAGATCTGGTAAGGAATGCAGTTAAAGTCCGTATCTATTTAAATAATAAATGCATTTGAATATGACTGTAAGCCACAGAGGCTTGTTTGCAGCTAATACACATTGCATCTCTCAGGGGCATTGTTTTCTAAAAAACGCCCTTACTGGCATTCTGCAGTAGATATATTGTAGAAATTAGTGCCTTTTCACACATTCCTCGTTCGTGAAAGAAGAAGAAGAATCAAAGCACTAAGAGGATCTGCCCCTTCTGTCTGGTAATAAAAATAGTTGTGAAACAAATAAATAAAAAATGTAAAAAGAGGTGATTTAAAATTATAAAATGTAAAAAAAATCGTAAGATGAATTTGGTAGTTATATTAAAATGCAGATGCGTTATGATAGAATGCAAGAGATTAGATGCAGTATATGAGAGGGTTGGAACTCAGCCCGTTGACCGGCACCTTAAGTTGGCCTTTACTGGAGTTCCAATAAGTGGTTAAACATGGGACGTGAAGATGAAGCGCCTAAAGTCATGAGCTAATCTGAATTGTAGAAACCGTATCTAATGACTTTGCAAAATGTAATGCCGGTCTGTAGGTTATCCAAAAAAGGGGTTCATTTAAATTGGTGAATAGCTCTTTAAAAATTTTCAGTTGAGTTGGTAGATATTTGAGCCGGGTACTGCCAGTAATCGTTCTAATGGGCTCAGCTGAGCAGACAGAGTAGAAATGAGACTAAGTTGGAAATCCAGTTAGACATAGAGGGCATCATTTATAAATATCTGGGTCAAATAGATTATTTTTAAGGATTATATAGGAAGGGCTAGTTCTCAGTTGAATAATAAATCTTTTTGATATAAAAGGTTATGTTTAAAGCAAAATAATCTGGTAAGGAAATAATTAATGCATTTGAACATGACATGATGGTGATGCACATCAGCTTGTTGCAACTTTGCATTACATTTAGGGGCATTCATTTCTAAAAATGCCCTTACTTGCACTCGCCACCAGATATACATGTAGATATAGTGGCTTCATGCAAATCCCTACATAAGTGCCTATATCCTTCCAGTAAACCCTATGTAATGGAATTGTAAACAATGTGAACATTTGTAAATACTGACCATGCAAAGTTATGAAAACTTTTGCTGACTAAACTTGTATATCATTATGTGGGATCCAAAATAGCTTCAGACTAAAAATGCTATGGGCAATGCGTATAAGCCGCACTTAACCAAGAGCAAAACGCATAGCACTGTGATGGTGTTCTTGGAGAGCTAAGTAGGGGCAGTTCAAGATTTATGTCAGTCCCATGACAAAAACCATTATATTTATAATATTAAATCATATTACAAAATAATAATAATATAGCTTAAATGTAAAAATAAACATTATATTTAGAAAAAAGAATAACGTTTAAGTGTTTTATATTTATTAAAGCACTTGTACCAGCATCAAGTGAAAATCTACTATGATCAATTGGTAATGCCATCAATCAGTTGGTAATGACAGCAACATTTTACATGTTGAAACATGTTAACCAGTATTAAAATGAAACGCGGAATAAAAAAGTCTCTGAAAGGGAATGAAGATATTTTTATGTAAACGTAATAAAAGAAATTGTTTGGAAAAAAAAACATTTACCTCTTAAATTGGACCATTAGAGGAGTCTTTCGAAAAAAGTCAATTTGTTTTGCACATTTTTGTAATCTCATGTTCATATTCACAAAATTTTAAAGATCTAACTGCAAGGGATGGTGAAAAATATTGACCCTTTTATTTAAATCCCTTAAGGGGTAATTTTAAAAAATTACTGGTAATATGCAGTTATGTCAGCTTATATACATTCTCACCAAATTTCAAAGATCCAGTGGAAAACGTTCTGGAGAAATAGTGCCCTAGAAAGGGTCCAGTCGAAGTATTTACTCCTTTAAGGGCTCTTGGGGCAAAATCCCTTTGTGGATGGTTTTGGCGCCCAAGGTATACTCCTGGAAAATTTCAAGGTCCTGGCACTTACGGTTTGGGCTGGGCATTGATGATTCAGTCAGTGAGAGCACTTGTCTTCATACATGCAGTGAAACCTGTCTATATTGACCACCCAAGGGACCGGAAATATCGGTCGATGTAATCAGGTGATCAATATATGAAAGCAATTAACATTAGAAGCATAGGCTAGGCATTTTCAAGGGACCCTAAAACATTGGTCAGTGTGATCAGGTGATCTAAATATCAAGGTAGTCAATTTGACAGGTTTCACTGTATATACATGTAGAGTTGATGGTCATGACTTGTGGAACTGTAGCATTATGAAGATCGCACGCGTCAGTAACATTATAACATCAATTTTGGCCTTTTTTCTGGTGAAATAATGGTGTTTTTGTCCAAGTCAACTTTGCTGCCTGTTGGGGTTTTGCAATTTGGACATAATAGCCTGGAGAGGACAGGTCACAGGTGGCCCGAAGGGGTACGCCTACACTATCGTAGCCGTGAACTATGCCACCCATTTCTTGTTTTGCTTAACCTAGACGCCTGCCATTTCAAGGTCACTTTCCGTGGGGACAGTAGCAGACGAAACTAATCTTCTTCTTGATAGGTTAGCTGCTGGGCACTCCAAGTGCAGCCTAGCCACTTGCCCATGATGCATTGCAAGAACCTGCGCGTGTACTTTTGTCAATTTGTAAATGAAAGCAGAGCAGTTTCTTTTCTTTTCTTCTTCTACTCCTCTCTTGTTATCTCTTCTATTTTTTGTCATGGACTCATTTGGCACTTTCCAGAGAAATTTTCCCTGAGGCATGTTTAGTCCTAACAACCTGCACGCATTAAGCCCAAAAACAACCGTTGTTTCCTTCGCCATGGGAAGTTAATTTGGACAAAGGACGTCCTTATATCTAAATGCAGCGTATGTGCCATGTTGATGCCATGATGGAAAATCGGATCAGTCATTAGTGGCCATTAGTAGACAATGGATTCTCAAATTAACGGTGTTGACAACCATGGTTGTCTATGCCATGGGCCTGATCGATGCCATTGTCTGCATGACTTCGAGTTTCGATAAACAAAGTTGTTGTCGAGTGTATTGGCTCGTTCAATGGAAATTTGATCATCAAAAATGATTGTTTAAAACATCCGCAGACATTGTTGCCATGGATATTCAGAAGGCAGGGAATCCAAAATAACTCAGCGCTATTAAGGTTGACACCAAGGTTACGTTTCCTCATGAAAAATCACCAGTAATGTTTGGAAGTAACGAAGAACATTTCGCAAATATTGATGAAATTGATTAATGCTGACATGTTCTCACAGATAAAGTATGAAATATTGATCAAGGCAGTTCATGCCTTGTTTTCATTATATTCACAATAAATGTTTTAACATAGATTTTTAATATCTAATGAATGTATATGCATATATTTGAAATATATTCTCCATATATATTTTTTTCCATATGGGTGAGCACCAAGTAGAAATGTAAGTTATATTATTTCTAGTTATAAGCGTTTTAGAACATGGTTTAAAGGTATAGAAATCTGTGTGTTCTTGCAAAGTTTTGCTTTGCAGTTACAAAAACAATGATAAATTAAAAATTTCATAATAAGTTTATTTGATTTAAGTCTATTGAGTAAACAGGATAAAGTATTCATAAAAGTACATAACAGCATTCAAGGACAATGACAGTTGTGGATTAAGCACTTTGAGGACCTCAAGTGCAATATAATTTTGAAGCCCTCCTCCTAAATGCTTTCTTCATAACCTTCAATAAGTTTAATAAATTAAAAATGAATAAACACTTGTAGAATGTTAGGAAACTGTTGTGATATTTCCAAATAACTTTTCAATAACTTAACAACTTATTTCCCAATAACAAATATCGAAAAATTCGACTAAAGTGAAGCTTGTTGCACTTTTATGTTTAGCGAATTTATCAAGAATGATGATTATTCATTTTATTTACGGAATACTAGAAAAGCGATGGAGGATTTCTTTTAAACTGGATCTTATACATGTATTGTGGGTTCATGTTTACATTTTCATACAATTAATTTGAATGTATTATTATGGGAATTCCTTAGATGAATTTTTTAAAGTAACTGCATTACGAATCACTGAATTTGAGCTACATATCTATAATCTATTATACAGTAACATGTATTTTATGTAGTTATAGGATCGTTAAAAGATTATTAATTGAGGTAACGCCATAGGCAAGTTTTATTTTAATCGTTAGTCATCGATTTTAACTTACAATGCCATGCAAATTCATGAACACCACCAAAGATGAAATTTTGGCCAATGTTTTTACACTTTTGTAAAATTGTTGTTGTTAATTAACGTCTTTGTAATTTCTTTTTGTAAAACTATATCTCTAATTGAGGATTTTAGCTTGCATTTTCAAACATTAAAAAAACTTAACGTAACTTATTCGTAGATTTGACTTACTTTCTTTGACACGTTTTTTGTTATTCCTAAAGCTCTTTGTGTGATCTTCACATCATTTTAAAAGCCCTTCAGTTTGCCAGCAATAAAACCAAAATTCGCTACATAACACCGCATCGAGAGCTCAGAGAGAGCCCATATGGAAAAAATATTTGGAGAATATATTACAAATATATTAAATGATATATCGTTATAGAATATAAATATATCGATAAGATAATTTCAGAATATATTTTGTTAAAACACTTAATTAAAATATTCCTTATTGTGAATATATTGAAAACATTGTATGAAATCCATTGTCCAATATTTTATACTTTGAATAATCGATTCATAAAAAAATTATTGCTACCGAATTATTTATTTTCTATATTTACATAAGGTGTTATATGGAATTCTGATAGCCTAGAGCGCAGAGTACTCGAATCTCAATTTATAAGTCCTGTGTCCAATTCCTGCTAAAGCTTTTTTTATACAAAATTCTGAAAAATGTTGCATATACTTATAATATATTATTCATATGTGAAATTCGGCTAATGTTGGTATATTATCAATATATGGAGAATACATCTTTTAAAAATATATTCTCCGTATAATTTTTTTCCATATGGGTGTAGAGTATGCCTTTGCTGATGTGAAGAAATATTGATATCCCTTTGCAAAGATGTTCTAGTTTTCATGCCCTACTTTCTTATTCTCAAGGCGCACCATTGAGGCAATATAATTTAATATTATACACAGACGTTGTCTATCGTAGCATGCAGAAAACACTCAGCTCTCTTTATAGGCCTACATGCCTTTCAGGCAGTAAAATGCTGGTTTCTACCTCGGTTTCTGGAGAGTTCATGTGCCTGAGGCCTGTTTGATAGGGCGTTGCATATGCAGTACACTGTAGTCCAATATTGGAAGGATGAGGCAAAAGCATGCCCACCATGCGAAAACATTACTCGCACATTTTTGCTTCAAATACTAATAATAATTGTTCAATTTATTTTTATGAATGTAGAATTGATCGTTCACTAGGGTTCCAGCTTTAGTTTACAATTTCAAAATACCTCATTTATTTACACAAAACTTAAGAAATTTTCAAAAACCGTAACGCGACCTCCTAAAACAGGGCCTTCCTGCATGAGGCGTGATGCTTAATTCAGCCGCTTTTCGCTTTCTGCCTGCCTGGCTTAAGGCGTGGCTAGTATACACTATTTGAGCTTACAGCTGAGTTAAACAACACCTCACAATAATCGCATGAGCACTTGAAATGCACTTGAATTGCACACTTAAAAGCATTGATGAGATCAAATGCTATCGTCTGTTTATGCAGACGACAGCACAGTACAACTTCTAAAATTAAACTGAACCACACAAGAAATAAACTAAATTATAAAATTTGGAAACATGACGTGGAAAGCAGCCAGCAAGCCAAGTCAGCTAAGAAAAAGATCGCTTGCGTGGCTGGCCAGTCGTTTCCCAAGGGGGCTAAATTAAGCAACACCGTTTCATGACGTCACTTGTAAGCGCTGAAATAAGCAACAGTTTGGCCGACCTGCTGGCAAGCCACTTGCTAGCAGCTGAATTAAGCCTTATGCCTAATGGCATGCAAGGCCATCAAACGAAAACCTTGCAGGTTTCCTTGTCTAGTGTTTGAGAAGGATGACGTGCCCAACATTTCTCAAAAAGATAACGAAGTTATCGGTTTAGCTGATGAGGACGGGAAATCAATTACCTTGGAGGTCAATAAGTCCGTTTTTACAATGCTTCGCACAGGTTAATTAGTTGAAATAAAGCCGTTTATAATTGAACATTAAGAATAACTGAATATTGAGTCAGAATGTGGAAGCAGGCGGATTGTGCTTGCAGCCTGCAGGGCCGAAAGCAAGCGGTAAACGTTTTTGTAGCCAATTTCAGTACAAATTGTTGCTAATCTCTTTGTGCATTCAGTCTAGCATGCAAAAAGCAGAAAGCAATCCAGCAAGAAGCAGGCCAGCAAGCACTGGATTTTCGTCTTCCTGAACTTCAGTAAGTAGGATTGATGCAGCCCGTCTTGTCCATTATGCCAGTAATTCTAACCAAAGTGTGGGAAAAACAGACTACCAATTGGATGTGTGGTGTTCTTTATTCTTGCTCTCCCATCCCATACACAGGGTGATACAGAAGTCCCACAACCCAGCTGAAAAGTGGTGCAAGCATCGCCAAGTGAGTGGGAGCACTACTTTTTTACATGTCTGACAACACCATTATTGTCATGCATTAGACGGACGTCATATTGCACAGCCCCAGCCTGGCTGGACAGCCATTGCAAGGACAGACAGATTAAAGGTCATTAGTTATAGCAAAATTGCTTTGCAAGCATGGTCAGGATTAGGCTAGCTAGATATTTACTGTTAGTTAGGATCAGCTCATTAGTTTTGGTCTCAGGCTTGGCCAGTGGCCATTAGAATATCCAGCAGTCATTGCAAATAGAGATATTTAAGTGACATGGTCGAAAGCTTTTTAAAAAGGAAAGCCCAAAGTGCTTTAAACCATTTGTGTACATCAATAATTGAGGTGTATAGGATCAATTGATTTTATTCTATTGCATTTTTTTCTTTTACAATGATTGCAAAATTTAATCCCAAATAATCAATCTTGGGATAACCTGAAGTACAATACATTTCAGTAATGTCAGGCAATTAGGTCAATTAAATGCTCACTTACCTGTCCAAGTTATGAAGATCACTGTCTTCCAGGGCCCAAACAACACCCCACACATAACTATGAGGATCAGGGACGATAGTGGCCACAGCACCATGCCAGGCTCCAGCAAATACCGTGAAGTCAAGCGCGTAGCCCTAAACCAGACAATTGAAAAAAGTGTAATACATGTAGCTGCAAGGCGTACAAAAGCTTCGCATTCAGGGTGGCAGAGGAAGTGGCCACACAAAAAAGATGAGGCGAGAAAGGGATATTTATAAAAAAACTAATACTGGCAACATCATCCCATCTTGCTTGGATTTTGTAATTAAAATGCTAAACTCAAAATGGAGCAGATGAATTTATACAGGTTCAAAGTGGATTTGTGCAATTGTGTTCAAATTATTTCATCTTTCTTATTTGTCGTTATAATTTGTTGCCAAATTTTTACATCACATGTAATTTGTGATCAAAGTCAGTGAAATACTTTATTTGGATGCTTAATTTAAGTATTTTTAAAGTTTGTGCAACGTTGATTAAGTTACATTTTTCGCAAAATCGGAAAACTCGTTAAATTATAACAAGTGCTCTGATTTTCATGAAATTTTCTTTCATGCCATTGCAAATGACCACAGTAAGTGGTTTGAAGTAATCCTGCCTCACCATGTGACATGTTGTTAGAAGATATGGCAACTACTGTCAGTCTTTGTTCTTTAAACTTTGACTCATCCACAGCCTTGTGCACATGGCAAGTTTGATTGGATGTTTTTGTTATGCAATTTCACAATGAAAATGTTACTAAACACCAGGAAGAATGGTATCATTTGTAAAGGGGAATAATGAAGATAACACATTTGCCCAGTTACCATAAGTAACTATAGGCCACCTATTTTTTTCTAAAATGTACAGTTTTGTGTGTTAGGCCTACTATTAAGTCTGGTTTTGAGCAATATGGATCATTTCTGCAGACTCAGATTGATGAAAAAACATGGGTCCCCAAAAACACTAAAAAAGTGGCGCAAAGTGGCCCTAAGTTGCCCCAGTAAGTCAGTTTTCACTGCTTGTCTTTTAAACATTTAATACAAAAAATTGATCAAAATCTTAAATTTCAAAACAAGCTTCTAGCACGAACAGGAACACAAAACTCCACCACACCAGTTCCCCTGGGTGAACAGGGCATGATTGCTTACTGCATCTCCACAGAAACCATTATTAATATCTGGTAACTATTGATGACAGACAAGTCAAATGGCCATATTCTCACTATATTGAATGGAAAAATGCTAGGTGACCTCAACCGAACTCGTCTCATTCAGTTATTGATTATACAATATGCAGTTGGCAGGCAGCCAAAAACATCACAGGCTTTCCATTTACATGTATCTATGCACAATTCTGACCATTTTCCAATAAGTGCTTCAGTATTATTAAGAACTAGCACATTCACATCAAAGAAAAAGTAACACACAACCCAAACCAAGGTCGCTAGGAAGCAAAACTATCATTTTACATACATCTTAGAAAAACTGAAGAACTTACAAATGCAGTGATCAAAGCAGCAAAACCGTTATGTCATATAAACGAAGTGTGCATGCCAAATCATTTTAATCCTAATGATTTCTGGACATAAGACTTTCTACATCTATATTCATAAAACCCCTAATCCCACAACCACAATGCTCAATAGGGCAAAAAATAAGTTCGAATAAATACATCATAAAGCTAAACCATCCTTTGCAAAATTGTGGATGCCAATAAGTTCAGTGTTAATAGTGTTAAATGGTTTCAGAGGCCCAATTTTCTAACACTTCTAGATCTCTACTAGACTCGTGTATCAAAGGAGAGACGTTGAAATCAATGCCTGAACTCTCAACTCAACTAAATTTCCCCTTTATAAGAAATTAGGGTAGACCGGGGGAATGCC
>JAQIXS010005275.1:0-13020 GCA_034700785.1 Rossiulus vilnensis
TTCAGCTGTCTCCGCGAGTACTGGGTTAACATCAACCCCTCAAAGTGCGTCCTCAGGAAGTAAGTGGTCTCATTTCCTGGATATTTCTTGGATGAGGCCTTCCCGAGAAGGTGGCTGCAGTTGCAGAGTTCCTGGAGCCAATCAAGGTCAGGGACATGCTCAGGTTTCTGGCAATGCTCAACATTTATCGATGCTTTATCCCTCAGGCTGCCCATCATTAGGCAATCCTCAATGAGTACCTGAGAGACAGCAAGAAGAACGACAAGCGCCCATTATTTCGACAAATGAAACTCGGCAGGCCTTCTAACAATGCAAGCGCGATCTCGCGGAAGCTGTGACCCTCGTTCATCCATCTCTAGACGGGCAGCTGTCGCTCATGGTGGATGCCTCGGACCAGGCATCGGCGCTGTGCTACAACAGCTGAATGGGGGAGAAATGCAACCGCTTGTATTCTTCTCCAAGCTCTTACCGACCCAAAGAAATTACAGCGCCTATGACCTTGAACTGCTTGCTGCATATTCCGCGGTGAAACACTTTTCGCACATGGTGGAAGGACGTCACTTTATCCTGTATACAGATCACAAGCCTCTCACCTTTGCCTTTCGCCAGCGGTCCGAGCGCTTATCACCACGACAGGAGCGCCACATTGATTACCTGAGCCAATTTACAACAGACATCGGCATGTGAAGGGAGGAGAAAGTTGTCGCGGATGCGCTCCCTTGCATCGCGGCAATCTCTTCACCTTCACCCATCAACTTCAAGATGGCAGAGGCTTAGGAAATAGATGAAGACCTCCACAACATCCTCGGCGATCCTGTTTAAACATCGTTGGACCTCCGACCGCTGCCGGTTGAGGTTTGCATCAGCAACTTTTCAACTTTACCGTGAAGTCTTGTTAAAAGCAGTTCGGCCCTTTGTGCCAGTTGCGTTTCGACAAACCGTCTTCGACAGCCTTCATGAACTTTTCCATCCTGGTGCACGAGCCACAACGAAGCTCGTCACCAGCCGTTTCATCTGGCCATCTGTGAAAGTGGACTGAACATCATGGGCCCGCTCCTGCCTCAACTGCCAACGCTCAAAGGTCGCACGCCACACTTGGCTCGTTCTCCCTGCCCAATCAGAGATTCGAGCATGTGCACATCGACCTCGTGGGACCTTTGCCGTCATCGCAGGGCTTCACCCATGCCCTCACATGCATTGACTGTTTCACCCGCTGGCCAAAGGTATTCCTCATCAGTGACATCACTGCCGACACCGTGGCAAGAAGATTTGTCGCCGGTTGGGTGGCAAGATTTGGTTTGCGGGCTCAGATCACAACAGATCAAGGCCGGCAGTTCGAGTCTTCTCTCATCAAATCGCTTGCGGCAGTGCTGGGTACAGAACGTTTGCGAACCACTCCTTACCATCCGGCAGCCAACGGCCTGGTGGAGCGCTTACACCGTCAGCTAAAGGCCGGCATTAAGTGCTACGACACAGAGATAAATCGACGTTCTACCCCTAGTGCTTTTGGGCATCCGGACAGCCATCATGGAGGACCTTAAGGTGCCATCGGCAGAGTTGGTTTATGGGACCACTGCGTCTCCCCGGCGAGTTCTTCGAGTCTGGTACAACAATACCAGACCCCGCAACATTTGCCGGACAGCTTTGCAGGACGATGCCACACCTTCGTCCTGCTCCAACATCAGCCCACAGCCAACACAACGTTTTCATCCCCAAAGCACTACACATGGCGACCCATGTCTTTGTTTGCCACGATGTTATTAGACGGCCACTCCACTGTCGGGATCGGCAGGCTAAAACCAGCCTTCCTGACAGCCGATGAGCCTTCCAGGAAAACGCCACGGTTGGTGGCCCAACCAATGCCTGATCCGGACACCTTTGCTGAGCTGCCATTTCCAGAGCCAGGTGAGGAGCCAGCCAGGATCAATGAGCCACCGCCAGCAGCACAACCTGCATCCACACTGCCAGTGACTGCATGTCCTGTGGACTTCGCCACACCGACAGTAGCTGCACCACAACAGACCTCTTAGCCGGTGATGACACGTTCGGGTCGCAGGGTTTGCTTTAACCCGCGCTATCTGTAAGAAAGTATTGTAGCATCTGCTAACAGCTGACGCTCAAATAATTACTGTCATCCCGCTAGGTGGCGCCACCGTACGGCGTCGCCTTGAGTACAGGGTGACAAAAAAATCGCGCTCCTGCACGCTCGGCTATACACCAACGGACACCCACGCACGGAACTCCCACACGCTGCATCGAAGGGCGGCATGTCCTGTGTTGCGTCGCGCCCCTGCATGTGTTTTTGCGCGACATTTTAAAGCTCGAATGTCAGGAGCTCTAATAGCAAGGTAAGCCTGTCGGCGACTTTTTCCCCCGTTTCTAATCTCTCCAAGCGGTGCATTTATTGGTACCCTTTGTGACCTTGTTTTGGCGTGTTTCTAGCGCCTGTTTTTGTCTGTCTTGGCATATTTCTGGCGCCCACCTCAGTGCATTTTTAGCGCCTAATTACGCGCCATTTCGACATCCATTTTTGCCGCTTTTAAAGTATTTGTTTGAGCGCGTTCCTGTGTTCCTTTGTCCTTTGTTTAAAGCCAAATTCGAACCAAAACTTGGTGCCAGTTTCATTTAAAATTTAAAATCGGAAAATGGCACTTCATCATCGCATGACGTGCATGTGTTCCGTGCATGCACGAATTGCAAGCTGTTACCACGGTACTCCCATGTCGCAGCCGTGGTAATTTATGCGCAATTGTACATCACCGCGCGGCGCAAATAAAGCTGTTATTTCTTACTACGCCATTCACTCTCCTTCCAGAACGGTGAGGCCCCAAAAATTTTATTGGATTTAGCATACCTGAAGTGCTTGTTTTTTCTTACTCTTATTGATATCATTGCAGAATTATTTACATTATAAGACTCAATGACGTTTTAATGATTTTAAATTCGTCCCTTTTGATGAGTTATTAATAAAATTAAGAAATATGGAATTATTGTGAATAATGGAGTAAGGTAGGGATGCACATTGTCATCTGTTCTATTCCTTGCCTACATCAATGAGTTAGGTGCACACTTGTTAAATTCTGGGATTGAGAATAAGATTGGTGCAAACATCTTGCCCAGTCTTATGTTCTGTGATGACATCAGCCTGCTCTCAGGGGAAAGCAATGAGCTCCAGGGGCTTCTGGATGTAGCTAGTGATTATGTTTTGGATTTTGGACTAAAATATGGAAGCAACAATTCTGGCATAATGATAATAAACGGTGATGGTAAGGATTCTGGGGCAGATCCATTCTTACTAAGTGGCCAGCCAGTTGTTCAGGTTTCACAGTATGAGTACCTTGGTGAGATAGTCCAGAGTGGCATCAAGTACCTGGAGAGCATGTATGATAGAATCAGACTTAAAAGGTGCACAAGTGGATTACTGCACATTCTTGCATTCCAGTCTTTCTCCAGATATCAGACAATACGTGGGGCATGGAAGGGTGTAGTAGTTCCCCCACTAACATATGCCAATGATGTGATGTGCTATTCCTCCATTCTTAGTTGTTAGAATATGTCCAGAGGCAAAATGCTAGGGCTGCCTTGAGGGCCAATGGGTTTACTGCAGTAGAGGGCTGGCAAGGAGAGATGGGTTTGCCCAGGTTTGACTGTAGGGAGATGGCAAGTTAACTGTTCTACCTGTGCCTATTGTGGTCGCTAAAGAACTCTTACTCACAAAGGCAAGTCTGTGAACTCCTCAGGGGCCAGGGTTGAAATATGCAGTGGATGCGTCTCATCAAAACCTTTGGAACTAGATTGCGTTTTGATGCTTTTAAAAAGGGCCCTTGGGGCAAATCAGATCTCACAATCAGACATAGTGTAACGAAGTGGGAGCATCAAAATTAAGATCGTGGAATGGCCAAAAAGCACCCTAACATCATACAAGAAAACAGTAATTGGAAGGGAGTTGTTTTATGAAAACTCCTATGCTAGGGCCCTGTTCTGTAGAGCCAGATTATGTTCACTTAAAAAGAATAAATGCCTGTCAAAGTTTTGAGATATGTGACTTGTGTAGAGATGATGTAGAGCAGTGGTCCCCGACCCCCGGCCGCGGACCGGTATTGGTCCATGGTTAAAATGGTACCGAGCCGCCCAAGGAACATGAAATTATTCTCATTAATTTAGCGTTCTTGTGTGTTAAAATGTTAAATCACGTTTTTGTCTAACTGCATTTTATTTAAATTTGTTTAAATACAATTCAATTACAATTATTAAATCAGAACAATCTAAAATATAAACAATCAACGTCCCCCCGTCAGCGGGCCATAGTAAAATTATCAAACGTTGACCAGTCCGCAGCGATAAAAAGGTTGGGAACCACTGATGTAGAGGATATAAACATGATCGTTGTGTCACCTTGAGAAACTGAAATCAAATAATAAAATTCAAATTCCCCCCCCAGGTGAAAGTGCTGCCATTAAGCAGACATTTTTAGAACTAAACAAAAATAAGAGAAATATGAGAAGAAAAATTTTAAGTAATAAAAAACCAATAAAAGTGGGTGAAATGTATCACTTACAGAGAGTATAAATAACTCCACCCAAAACTAGGCCAAAAAAGGGACACAATCAATCAAAACAATGCAGAAAAAACGATAAAAAAGCTATCAAATAAAGATTGAATTAACATTGAAAAAAACTAAAGAAAATTTTACGACTAAGAATTCTCAGAAACTTCATTAACACTATACCACCCCTAAAAAACGTCACTGAAAAGTGGGTGAAAAATTCCATGGGAGGAAAAATCAGAACAATCATTGGAAAAAAATTTACCAATGGAAAAAATTGACCAATGGAGTAGAAGGGGGAGTCTGCCAGGTGGGGCTATTTAAACCCTCACAACAAATTGGAATATTACTGTGCCAACTTCGAAATTTGTGAAGTGATGTGAAAAAGCCAAAATTGCAAGAAGACCAAAATGGATTAGGAACGTTAATGGAACATCAGGACCACTGGACCAGAAACCAAAAAGAAAGAACTCCAACTGGAAAAAGTTTTTAGAATTGTTTATGCGAAAAAATTTTGTGCGCGATTGTGTTGTATTTTGTGCAAAATGTCAAATGATGTGCGAGTGTTATAGTTTTTGAAAATTTATGTTTGTGTAATACCCAAAAAACCGTATGAGGATGTTCTCCGGGGGATTCAAAATCCGATCAATTTTGTAACCGAGGATCTTGTGACTAAGGATTTGAGAAATTAGTATAAAATTTTGCGTGGGTTTTTCTCCTTTAGCATGGTCTCCCACAATTAAATGATTTACCTAAATAATACTTTTTGGATTTGAAATTGTGTTGTTTGATTTTTTAAAACTTGCAAGTTCCACAGCAACAAAGACCTTGACTACAGAGAACCTGGCCACACAACTAAAAATCGAGCTACTGATAAAGGTAACATTCTCTACTTCGAAGGCAAGAGTTGGGTAGTGAAAAACATTAACCGACGGCAGTTGTATCTGTAAACTGCTTAATGACTGTCGGGTTGACATGGAGCATACTACAGCAGAGGAATGGCTAGGTCTGGATGAGGGGAACGATAAGAACCAGGTCTTTTCAATTGATGCTATGAAGCGTCTCCTTTCAAGATGGCATGCCTTGAAAAGCTGAAGGTGAAGGGGAATGTAATGTGTTATAGGAGTAGTGTTGGTACGTGTAATACTGTAGTACCTCCTAAGAGGGTTGTTTCAAAGGATATTCTACCATTCAGTTGAGTTCGGTGTCCTGCAAATATTAGACTTAATACGTTATAACATATAAAAATTAACCTAATAAAATAAGAGAAATAAAATTGACAATGATTGATCGCTACGAGGCCTTGCATCAACTCTGCGCAAATTATCTGATTAAAAATTACGGGCAAATATGCATGAACATAACTCACTCGATAGTGTATTTCGTTTACACCAAAATTGGATCAGAACTGATGGAACGCACGTTGATGAATCTGGTATTAAAAATGGACTCCAAAAGAGGGACGTTCACACCACATGCGCTCACCGATCAAGTAATGTGCAGTGCATTATGAGAGGCATCTTTTTTACAGGGTATCTAAGGTGCCGTTAGTTGTTAGCTTGGCGTTAGGTTTTCAAGGTCAATTATAAGTAACAAAATGAATGTTAATAATCCAAATACAATCCACTATGTGCAATAATCAAACATTACACTTCATTACATTTTCATTTCACACTTTTGTATGCACAATGACAACCACACTCACGCTTAGCCCATGCAGCAGCCGTGCCATACAACCAGCCCTGTTTAAGCAATTCCTGATTAGGGAATTATAAACAGAAAAAATTGAGCGGCAACACTGCGCGAATCAGAATTCACTTGCGAGCAGTTTCAAAAACACGGTGGGCTGTACGGGGTTTCAATCAGGATTCGACGTGATGATGCCGTTTACACCAAGGTATCAAATCGATAATTGCCTCATAATCATGATTCGATTCATTGGAGGGAACAAGGTATTAGCTCAAGTCTGTTTTAATCAAAATCTGTATTTCTTTTAAACAAACACAGCCATGCAAAATATTTTCCTTGGAGCCATCATTTATGAAGATAGCAAAATCCGGTTTGATCACAATTACACGCAACATTTACATCACCCGAGAAATGTTTAGCTGGAGAACAAAGTTTTGTTTTTCAAAAATCACGAGTTAAAATAAAAATGATGTGAAAAAGCTTTTTAAAAAGTGGTCGGTTCGTGGCACATTGGCCTGGCCTTACCTTGTCAGCTGAGATTCAACTTGAGAACTGATCAAGCATCTGGTGCACTTTCGCTGATGGAGGTAAAATCTATCCCCCAGGAAGCGCAGGTTGACTTCAAAGATTCGTAAATGTCCAACAGGCAGCAAACGTCCGCAGCTGTTCGACGAAAAAAATTATTAATACAGAAATTTTCCCGATTCTAACAAAATCTACAATAATACAAAATCAAGTTTAGTTTTGCATTGTTTTCAATATTTTCTATGGATATATGCACGATTACAAGGGTCCAACTCCTTAATATTTCAAGATCTCTTATTGAACAGTTAACCAATAAGAGAAATACTGAAATCACAAATATTATACTTAATTCAAATAAATTTCCTCTATACAAGAAATTGCTTGAATTTCCTCTATCAGCTTGGGATTACTTCCCTTTACATATCCCTTTCTTCCTGAAGAGATTTTTGTTTCAATTAAGAACTAGTCCCTATTATATCAATTTCAAACTACACTTTTTCTCTGGATTAATCTACTAGGTGCCCATTATGCCTGTCTAGTAGCCCCAATTGGCCTCACCTTTAATCATACTGTCAATCAGAGACCATCACTAAAATTACTAAAATTACTGTAACAATCAAGAGGACAATATACTCCAATCGATTTAGAGGATTTTAAAACTTTGTTCTCAATGATTCCCTCCTCTGGGCTGCTTATCGACTAGCATTAAACTTTGCCAAGTTCACGTCTAAACCACAGGACTCTGCTAATCCTATATAATTGATTGAACGCCATGTGTATAATCCATTGAGTGTTGAGAGTGAAACTCTTATTTGATTTTATGTTTGCGTATAACTTATTATATCCCTATCTCTGTCGCATTTGTCTATTTAATATACTGAACTAATCTTGGTACTAGAACTGTAAAAGCCAACGATAAGGTGCCCTTTTTAGGGCTGGGTTCCTACCAATTATATCAAGTTTCCTCTCCTCAGTAATACCTTTTAAATCCTCTATTTTATCTGATTAAGTTGAATGTATATGCTTGTCATTCTTGACAAACATTCTTTTATTGTATTTACTTACTAGATTCCTTTATTAATTTATACTAGCTCGTAGGGTTGCAATCCCTAATAGTAATTATGGTTTGTTGTTGTTTTCAATATTTGTTTAAAACAAAAGCTAAATAAAACTTGAGTTTGTAATATTACCAAACATACCATGACTGAATCAATTAAAATTAAAAAATTGCATCCATATATTGTCAACTAACTATATGATTTAAGATTCCAAATTTATGCAAAAATTTAGTTACATATTTAAATTGTTTTTAAATAAAGAAAATACAGCACCATACACTTTTTGCGTTTTCTTTTACTTCCATACTAGCAAATTTAATTTTTGGCTATATGTTCTGATAATTTCAATTTTTAATGTTTATGCTTTAAAATTTGCTGCAATTGTTAATCAAGCGGCCATAATTTTTTTCAAATAAAGCTTGAAACATGCAGCTACATTTTTGCACGAACTTAAAATCATTGCATGAATGATCTTGCACAAATTATGCACGAACGTTTTTTCAATCGATTAATTAAAAGTAAAATTGGATACTGCGATATTTTTTTTATTTATTGCTAAAAATAAGAGATTCAAGTTAATATGGAAATACATTATAAGAAAAAAACAGTTGAATGTTGCATTTGGTTCAAATTCTGTTAATTTTTTTTTAAAGAGGCGATATATTTTTTAAAAATAAATCGTAAGATGTGCAACGACAAATTTCATTCGATTACTTCAAAATAAAATAACGTGAGAATATTTATTTCACACAAAATTAAAAATCACCTGCGTATGATATCTGCGAAGGCCTGAGGGGTCGCCTCTCCCAATCTGAGCAGTTTTCGCTCTTGTCGAGGGGCTTTCCGAGGCAAAGCTCGACGAAGGTGGACAGGCTTCGGCTTCTCGGCTCATACCCCTTGTAGTGCTTGAAGAGTTTTGGGTTTTGGCTCAGAATCTTAAAAATTCAACAAACAATCAGTGGCACACCCAGGACCTACTTTTGAGGCACCAGCTACATTTTTCTCATTTCTTATGGACGTTATAGGCGAAAATTGTGAAACATTGAGTTACAAATACAGGATTTAAGCCTGCAATTTAATACAAAACCTTTCAGAGAAATTTCCCATTTGGGTTTCATATCTGGGTTTTAGCCTTGACATTGTTTAAATGTTTCCCCTGATTAACGACACAGGCGAAAATTTTGAAAATCTGGATTAGAAATAATAGTAAAACAATGTCATTTAAGCAAGAAAATTTAATCTATTCGTCTTTAGAAACCTGTCAGGTCCGATTTTTAACATTTTGATATTTATGTCTTTTTTGGATGAATATAAATTGCTCTGAATTTCTACACCTCGTATTCATATCTTAAATTAAAGTGCTTTTAGCAGAAATTTTCGAAACCACCCAATTCTACTTGAACCCCAAAATTTATTTCCAATATTTTCGAATATATTCGAATACATCGGTGGCTTGCTATAGTAGAAATAATGTCCTTTCTATCTGCAGACTCCCAAAAATAATGTCATAAAAACTAAAAACAATCGACATATTTATTAAACCCGCTGGTTTCACTCACCTTGGTGCAAAGCGCGCTCACGTCTGTGAATCCGACCACGAGTTTGGCTACGTCGGTTAAAACGGGGTGGACCGCGGCCAGCATCTTCCAGTCACAGTGGCAAGAGAATCCGAGCTTTTGGATGGCCGGATTGGCGAGCACCTTGACCAGGAGAGCGTTCCATTGCTCTCCGTTCAGCCGCTCTTGCAGGCTGGGGACATCCAGCAGGTAAGCACCGCTTCTGTCGGTGGCCAGCTGGAGCAGCGCTATCCGCTTCTTGCTATTGGAGCACATGGATCTCCACTCGCAGTCCAAGGCAACTGTCTTCACGTTCTATGAGAAAGTATAAGATGAGTTTCAACAAACATGGGACAAATTTTTTTAGGACAGTATTTATTTTAAATTTCATTCTCTACTGCGGTGATTGTTGTAAACATTTTCAAAACTATTCTAAAATCAAAATTTCCGGCCATTTTTCTGAAAAAACGTCGGAAATTCATCGCAAATTACGCATTACGGCACACATTCTTCTAAGAAATGGCTGAGGAACATCAAGTATTGGAACGACTTAGGTACATAAAAAAATTTGGAATAAAATTCTGTACACATTTGGGTATCATTAACTATTGGAATGCCGTAGGCGAATAATTTCAAAAAATTGAATTTATGAATTATGGATTTTGCCGTATAATTACCTAAAGAAAAGCACTGAGGAATATTTGGGGTTTTTTAACATCGTAATTATCAGCCCAATATTTTGGGTCAAATTCCTGTACAAAATTTGCATAGAAATACTATGAATTAAACGAACAAACGAAGAAATGATACCTACAATTTGTCAAAACCTAAGAAAACGTAAATAACGACTTCATAAAATGATTAAAATATAGGATATTTTGCTACAACATAGGAAAATATAGGATAAATAAAGGAAACATAAGAATAAAGGATTTATAGGATGTCTGAGATTTTGTTTCACAGAAGTTTTTTTTTACGAGATATTCTTTTCATCAAGCTTGTTCAGCTTGTGAAAAATGTACCTTTTTTTTGAAAATCTACATTTTCTGAAAATGTTGAATGTGAAAAATGTGAAAAATTTACCTTTTCGATCACCGCCAAGCATTCTTCGAACCTGGCTTCATCTGCGATCATGCGGATGTCCCCTGGAGGCAAATTCGGCGAGTAGTACGCTTGGTTACGCACAGCGACAGGCTCCATCATGGGTGCTGCAGTGGGGCGTTCTACCTCATCCTCGTCCTCGTCCTCGTCTCCCCATCACCATCTGTCCTCTTCGCGATATTCATCGTCATCGTCATCGTCTTCGTCGTCCACTATCCCGAGATGATGCAGCGAGACCGGGCTCGTGAATCCGGCATCGTCAGAGTCTTCTTTGGTCCTGCTCATTGCGTCCCTCACGTCGAAGGGCAGCTTCTCGTCATCGGCAGTGAAACAAAATCTCTTGGCCAAGTCGGCCGCCAGTCTTGCATCCCCGTGCGAGCTCATGACAGTGACGGCCTCGTACTGCAGCCTCGGGTTCCCGGCCACAAAGTCGATGGTCATGTTCACCCAGTCCTCCTCAGGCATAGAGTTCTCCCTGTAGAACTGATGCGCAAAGTAGCGCAGGCTGTCGGAATCGCGCATGAATGCGACCTTGGGCCAGTGCTCCTCGGGCACGTCGTATTTCTCGGCGAATTTTCTCACGTATTTGGAAATCGTCTTGGGCTGAAGCATGTCACCGACCGCGCCGGGGATTCGAACGGAACTTTCTAGCTTGTCCAGAATATCCACTAATTGGATCGCTCGATCCCGACGGCCCGACAGGAACTCGTACAGCAAGTTCATTTTGCCCTGCCCATAGAGGGGCAAAGCGATCTTCGTTGTCCAGAGCGGATTTTGCAGGTCCAGCGACACTACATATCTGCAGGCCTTCTCGAAGCTCTTCTCTTGCACTGCTCGAAGCACGTAAGGCACAAACAGTTTCGGTCGCAGGTCGAACCTGTAATATTACGGGATTAATGTTCGATTAGTCGGCCACGAAAATCTGTTTAACCCGCTAATCGCACCGTCATTGACACTTTTGTCTCGTAATACGTCACTGAACAAACAACAGCCGGGCAAAATTCCCACTTCACACCAAACCGGTTCTACTATGACTTTAAAATTCTTGATTTTAAAATGTACCATTAGAATTGATCCAATTTATTGCTAACTGAGTGCTTGATAAGATGTAGAATAAGCGTTTACCAATTGATGAAAGAAAAATTGTTAATTATTTGGCAGATTTCGGTATTCAGAAACAACGAGTAACGGATATAACGAGCAAATTGTGTCAGTCCCTTAACGCTCGTTATCAATTGAAAAATTTCATTTAAAATAGAAAACAAGGAACGGAAATTAATGTCAATGTCTACAACATGTGCTGTCCTGAATTGTAGTAAAATGACCTACGTGTAGAGCATTAAATGACGCTATTTACTATATTTTGACAATGTTATCATCACGTAGACAGTAAAAATTACCAAAACTAATGCCATGAATCAAATTTTGAATTGTTAGGTGAAAAAAGACACGATTAATCGAGTATTCCCTTTCCATTTTTTGGGTCCGATTAACACTAATCGATTAGTTTCTGATCATCTTCCATCCCTAACCTGTAGATCTTGAACAGGAGCTGGTAGAACGATGTGCAGTACTGGTGAAAGGCTGCTTCGAAGGCTCCGAGCACGAGGCTGCCCTCGCCCAGCAAGGTGAGTTGCGTGGTCGCGTCTATCAACTCTGCGTTTTTTTCCAACCAGAGAGAGAACACGTAAATCACTTGGTAGGCCATGGTCGTGCTGCCTCTCTTGGCCACAAGCTCGTAGTCGAAGGAGGAAACACTCAGGAAAAGCGCAGTCCAGTAAGGGTTTATCGAGTCCTGAAGGAAGTCGCCGAGCCGAGAGTTGATCTCGGACCTGGACGAGGTCGATGTATTGTACCAAAACGTCTGCAAGGTCTCCATCTTCTGCCTCCCGCCCTTAGAAACCCAATCGGGAAAGAGGATGTTCGGTACGCAAGCAGGTTGTTGGCTCATTGCAGCTACCACTTTGTGGCCACCACCTATGGGAGATTTGGCTTCACTCATGGTGAAGAGGCTTCCAAGAGGGATCCGTCGGAATCATGCACTAATGGAGACGAGAGAGAAAGAGATTAGTTCATAGGGTGTTGGTCAAATCCGGTAGCAAATTTCCCTGACATTTCCAGGTTTTTCAAACAACTTTTCATAAATTTCCTCACCATGTGAAGGTGATTTTAAACTCATTTTTATTGATATGATCAAACACTGTCAAAGCTTTAAACGAAACTAACAGTGAAAACTAAACGTGGCTTATCAGGTAACCAATATACACTGTTGGCCAAATTCGCCACACCATGGAAAAATTGATAAATCAGATGCCTTATTCAAACAATTTTTAATTTGAATGAGGCAATTACGATTTGAACAAATTTATTTAAAACAAGTAAATATTGAAAAATGCAATAAAATTTAATGCGGAACATAACAGTAATTTTGCTTCAGAAAACGGATCAACTTTTGGCTAAATGCATGAACAGGGCCCTATTCCACAAAAAGTATGGACTAATAATTACAAGTGAAAGTACTTGTAAACTCCACTAATATAAAATA
>JAQIXS010005276.1:0-13019 GCA_034700785.1 Rossiulus vilnensis
ATTCGGGACTTGATTAAAAGTTCGAGTTAGAGGATTATTCGACTTATAGGAAGTCGAGTTATCGAGGTTCGACTGTATATGCAAAGTAATAACAAATTATAAAACATTATTGCCAGCAGATTTGCATGAAAATGCATTCACTCAACATACCACGTATTTATCACGCATGATATTGGCGGAAATTTTCTAAACTGACTCACTGCATTTCACGTTTACATTTTTATCCCCAAGGGGAATATATCCAGATATCCATAAACTCAGAGAACGGATACGTGCTAATGGGTATATGTTAGTTATTAATATTTTCGTTTGGACTTCTGACAATTTAAAACTTGCAAAGAAAATTTTTTACTAAAGCATACTAAAAAAGTCATTCATTCATTTGGGGAAACTAAAATCGTATACCAAGCAAAAAATTAAAGGCAGAGAAAATAGTTATTTAATTTTTTTTTTCAAAGAGAAAATGTCATATATACTAGTGTACTAAAAATAAGAGACTGCATATGTCCATATCCCCTGAAGCACCGGTAGGCCTACATGTACGTGTACATGTAAGTGCCTGCCAACGTTGCCCAAGTAAAAAAAATCATTGCAGCATAAATTCAAGAAAAGAACTTAGAATTAACACATTTGTCTTTCAGAAACATGTCTATGCTAGGCAGAAGTTTAACTCATTCTAAAGTTTTGGTATTCCTTTTAAAACTGAAAAACCAAGAGGGCAGTATCCGCTATTTTCTATTTATGGTCCAAAAGGCAGCGAACGTTTTCCACATAACGTCAATGGCTTTGTAAGTATTCTCACATTTTTAATAACATTTAAAACGCAAGTAAGCCTTTATTAGAAGTCCATGTACATGTAAATGTGCCCCCTCTGACTGCAAGCAACAGGTGAATGACGGAAAAATAGGATTAATCAACTTTTCACTTGCTACTTAGTAGACTTACAGGAAATTATATTTTGAAAATACATGTAGATGCATTTTAATGCAATTTCAATCATTTCGAAAACATTGGGTCACAAACAATAGCTTCATTTATTTACGTGTACGTGTTAGCTGGGTAGTAAGGTAAGGATTCACGATATCAAAGTCTAGAAATGAAACGTCGAAACTGACATTTTGTAAACCCTTAGCTCCGAAAAACTGTGATACTGAAGCGCACAGACGTAACCTCAAATGAACCATAGAATTGCGAACATATATTTGGATATTTAGTGGAACAAGAAAGCTCATTTCGCTCCTAAAGCAACATTCTCGAAAGACGAAGGGTCAGCGAGGGTAATTAAATGACAGAAATGGCCTTTCTTGTGCAACTTTAATGCGTTAGACAATTATACAACTGTAATATCAAAATAAATTGTTAACTGCCGAAGTCAATGGCGATAGAACAATCATATTTTAGTGGATGCTAAAAATAAAACGCAGAGCACCCATTGCTTAATTTAATTATGCTTGGTGGCTTTAGCCACATTAAGACATACGCTTCAAAGCAATTAGACAAAACATCAAAAAATGCCTGCACTTTTTCCGTTAGTAAATGCTGCCAGACTAAATTAACTAAGTGAAATTTTATCCCAAAACTTTAACAGAAAATAATTCCAATTATTAACTAACTTTGATGTTAGGAGAATTAAAGTGCCTTAAGCAGAAATCATGCATGAATAATATCTTTAGCACTAAAACAGTCGGTAAAAATTATGTTAAAAACAGAATTACGAAATACTGGAATATTTTGTAATGCAGGAATATTTTGTAATGTCTACAATATGAACGTGATAGTCAAGAACGATGTAGTTTTTTTTTAAGATGCTTAATTTTTATAAAAAATCTTTAAACTAATAATAAAACACTCAACCAAATTGGGAAAAAAAATCAGTTAATTGAATAAAATTACAGCTCCAAAGGTGCACATTTATTAAACGATAGTTAAACTCACATTTAACTATTTCAAAACCCTTTTAACTGTACCTTGTTGTGTACATCTAAAAACAAGAGACTCTTCTTTGTCACAATAATCGTTACAGCATGGCGCTTTCAGTGCTACAACTTCCTTAGAAAAATGTTCATAGAAATCAAGTGGAACTTCAAACAGGAAAAAAATTAAATGTGTAATCAAGAGTCCTAATCAATGTAGACTTTTCATCATAACGATAGAGCAAATTTAAAATGAGTACGCGAGTAAATAATGATAATAAAATAGAAAGGCGACTAGCTAAACCATGGAAAACGAATTATCAAAACTAAGAAAACTACCAGCCACGATCCAAAAATGAGATTGGTCTTCAAAATAGTAAAAGAATGATGCAAATCTCAATGTGCAATCCATGATAAATATTTGAGTTTAACACCAATACTAGAGTTTGCAATACTAGAGTTAAAACACCAAAGCCTACCTAAAAATGTAGCCAACAAACGGGAATTCGCAACTAGAGGGATCTTTAACGTGATGATAGATGTTGGTTTTGGTAAACCAGGCACTACATTAATGCATATTGAAGATGACCATATGGAAATGCAAACACAGTTAATTCATTCACACTAATGCCATGTGGTTGAGCTGATACTACAACTTGTATTACCACTAACTACAACAATATAAATATAATCAATATAAAAATTTCTCAAATACCTTGTATGAAATAAATTTTAAACATTCTACTATTTTTATATTTTAAACATTTTACTATTTTTATATTTTAAACATTTTACTATTTTTATATTCTAAAACATTCTTTATGAGTAAAAGTTTGTATTATACATGTACCAAAGCTTTATTTGAACATAATACCTGCTTATTAGATAAGGTATAGCAGCAATATGCTGAGCTAAAATTTAAATTGACAGTCACATGAGCAATTTTAAGACAAGTAAACTACGTAGAAAGATTTCCATTTCTAAATTTTTGTTGACAAATGCTTGTTTAAGAATAGTCTCTTACTGGTATAGACACGTGAACCATTACACAGAGAATTGCTGCAGTTGAATGCAATGATCCACGAAACAACACGATCAATGATAAATTAAGCTGGGACGCACTAACAATGTAATTACTGACAGACGATTGCTAAATTCGGTAATTAAAACTGAACAATTTTGGCACGTTTGCTAATTACTGCTTTTGTTTGCCAATTAGAAGAAAATCGTAACATTGAAATTTGTTCAATCCAATTTACTTTATTAAAACAACTTAGTCGAATCAGCCCAACAAATAAACGCTTCGACAGTCGCTGGTAAATTTTCAATAAAGGATGAAAAACCCAGCCAACCCTCACTTGATATAATAACAAAAATATAATTAAAGTAAGCGTAACGAAATTAAACACTGTTTTGCTAATTACGTTGAGCTTCTAATGAGACTAGAAATTCGGCATTAAATAAACTGCCACATTTTAAGGATGCCAGTAAAGAGTCAATTCTTGATCAATAAAAGGAATTACTGCTTTATGCCTGCTAGGATCAACTTAAGTGATACTTAATCTTAACGTAGGAGCATTTATTTAGTCGTGATGAAGTCAGCATGATTGCTATGGTAGACTAGAAATGTTTTTCTCAATTTTCAGTTTATATTGTCAAGGATTATTTTTGAATTTTTAATACAAGCATCATAAATTTATGATTAATATTATAAGCAAAATATGTAGCAAGGGTGAATACATAACTTAAAAGATTCTTTTAATGAACTTATCATATACTATTAGAATTTCGAATTCTGAAACTACAACAAATTGATGTGTAACAAATTGAGGCGTATATATATGTATACACACACAGAGATATTTGCAGATTTAAGCAGATTCTCAAAACTTATCAAGTAATCTAAAGAAAACGCTTATGACAGGAACTTGATATACGAGAGCTTTTATACCGAAATTGTCCGGTGTTGTGAACCTGACCTGTTTAACAAAATCCTATTTTAATAGTTTTTATTTGGCTTCATTTACAATATTATCACAAGTCGGAAATAGGGAGTTTACAAACATCACTATACACCAAGTATTAGTGGCAATTCGACAGTACAGATTGCTTTCTATTAAGCGTAGACCAGTCAAAACTAATGCAACCGGTATAATTTTGTCTCTCATTCACCTAAATCGGGCAGGAATATCGAAAATTAATGTTTAAATTATGGAAATGCCCTTGAACTGGCTTTCATTGAAACTTAAATCCATATGAAAGTGCGCTTTGCGTGCTAACCCAAGATGAGCTTAAGTTGAATTTTTTTCTGGTTTTTAGCATGGCGTAAAGACCACATAATTAGAAAGCAGCTAATGAAATGACTGTCACATGGCATTTTATTCATGGTATCTCTTCAACTTCAGACCGCCTGCGGTTACATCCCTAAGTAATTACATTACTTAAGGTTCCTGCATTATCATGTTGCACATACTGGATCTGTAGCGTGATGTCAAATTCAAGGTATGGTTAAAATCGCCCGTGGCCCAAAATCAACGACGCACGTACGTAAAGTACATAATGTTCATTGCAACTCTCTTAAAAAATATTTGCCTTATTCAATAATATAACAATTAAGTGATTTTTCATCAATTTTCCTTATAGTGAAGGAACGTTAAGCAGTTGACAGAACACGTTTTTGCACTTTTCATAATTAATAAATAATAAATTTCGATAGGGTTCTTAACTATTGAAGCCTATTCCGTGATTAGAGGTAAGAGAAATTGTAAACCTGTCATCTATCAGCGAGTTTCCCTATGATATACAGAGTATTCCAAAATGGTCTTTACAACTTTGATCATCAATAACACAAAAACGGAAGAAGATAACAAATATTGTGTGGGTATATTGAACAGCAAGTGTCAAAATTTATTCTAATACTAGTAAATCTTCATATGATCGCCTTTAGTTGCAAATAAATGTCTGACATGTAGTCTACTTCCAGCTAATACTCTTAACAGCATGCCCTCAAGAATGCCTCTCATGGCAGCTGTAATCTTCAGCTTCGAGTCTTCCACATCCTGAACCTCGGTGCGGTACACAATGTCCTTAACATATTTCCAGAGGAAAACGTCTAGGAGAGTAAGGTCCAGTGAACGTGGTGGCCGATAAATAGGACCATCCTGTCCAATCCATATATCAAGAAATGTGCATCGGGGAAATGGCAAACACGAAGTGCCCAGTGCAAGGGTGCACTGTCCAGTGGAAAAATAACATGTTTGCAGGATTCCTAATCGGGGAGTGACAAACTCACTAAGCATATCCAAATACACATTTTATGGTATGGTGTTTTTAGCGAAAGAGTAAACAACATTTAGCGTACAAATAACCATTGAGTTGCTGTTACATGCACACAACAACTACATTTTATTTTATTGAGGTTTTATTGAGGGTTAAAGTTGTAAAGACCATTTTGGAACATCCTGTACATTAGTGCAGCACTAACACTTCCGCTCACCGCAGCTTGTAGACCACTATTAAACAGGTACAAGCCGAGAACAAATGTGGAAACTTTGTGTATTAGTCATTGCCGCAAAAATATTAATTGGAATACCATTTAAATTTGGCATCGCCTCAACAAGGCTTAAGCCTACCAATGAAAAGATCGTAGCACAGAATGGTGAACAATTTGGTTATCTCTACGGTATTCGAACGGGCAGAAACTCCCAACCACTGCCACATGCACCAATTCAGTGACTTACGAAGGAGATTTGTCTAATTGAATGCATATTTAATGATATTCAGTTCCAGTACACTTGTTTGGATATTAAAGAGAAATAATCATATCTAAAAGTAAACAAGAGACAATAATTAAGCCACTATGGGAGGCAGCATTTCCAATTGAATCGTAAATATAGTGCCTTCAGGCCTTGTTATTCAGCATGGCTTCAACCTTCAAAAATATTTACTCTGTACACATACATGTACGTTGTATTTCCTAATTCCAATGAGAATGCATGGTCTTAATGCATTCGCAATAACTACTGTGCTTCCATGCGTACAAACTCAAGCTAATAAATAACTGTCTTATTTTAAGAGTAGTCGCTTGTATATTTATTGACCTTTCTCATACCGAACAATTTATTTACCGACCCGGAAGACATCAATATTGTACACAAATTAAATGCAAGAAACTTACCAAACGAAGAACGACAACATATGAATGAATGGCAAAATATGACTTCTTACCTAAAAATAAAGATAGATATTAACATATTAAACGAACGAAATAATAACTTAAGAGAACAAGCAAACCTATATGCATGTTATTAATTCCAATACATGAACACTGGACGCACTTTGCAGAACAGTGCAAAGGAAAAGTGTTCTTTTGCATTATACCACATTCGAGAAAATCTACTGTATATTTATGTATTAGGACGATATGTGTAATACATGTGCTTTCATCTTAACAAGTTGGAAAATGCTAACATATACAACGCAACAAAAAAGGGAAACATTGTTCCGAGTTGGAAAGTTATTATGCCTTTTGATATTAGCAAGACATTTTATCTGCTAGTGTTACAATTCGAGGTAATTTAACAAAAGAGCCGGAGAAAAGGGTAAGACAACTTTTTACAAAAGCATTTATGAAACATACTTTAGCCTAAAAGTGCTGTATCCAAAAGCAGAGTGGAAAAACACAGTATTTCCAAAGCTCTAAATGGGAAAAGGACACCAGACAATCAAGCTGAATGGCATCTTCCCACCATGTCAAGATGGTACAGCACATTGTACGATGAACGCTAGCTTCAACTACACATCTCTGTTAACAGACATATCGATTGTGTGTTATATTTCATGCATAGGCCTAAGCAGCAGCCAGAAAATCGTGCTGCTCAATCTTCAGTAATCATGACAATAGACATAAGAGAATTAAATGCCTGCTATCGCTTCCGTTTCGTTTCCAATCCAATTATTCTGATATGAGAACATTTCAGCAAACCAGGAAAAGAACAGCAAAGCGCACCAGCTTATCTTTTTTTCTTTGCCCAAAAATAACGTCTGGAGGATAAAGAAGGAATTAAACCCATCCTGTGATACGGCTACGTGCCCCGTTGCCAAAAATCAAACAAACAATGCACGTCAGTATCATCATAACTCTTCTTCCTTGTATTTTCCGGCTACTGGCAAGGTTGAATACGTGACGTTAGTGCGTGATGAAAAGTAACAATGTGGTTTTAAACATTGCGACAATGTATATTTACAAATATTCACGAGACAATGCATTCAAAAGACTAAACAGTAGTCTACAAAAAGGGATGCAAGTCTGCAGCCTCAATTCATAAAAATAGAGACTGCAGGATTTTTATCATCTATAACATGCTGCACATTACATGAGAGCGTCTATAAGACGAAATTTTTTAAAGAAATAATCGTTTATGATTCAAAAATCAATTTTTGCAATTTAAAAAAAATAACATGAACAAGTCTAGTAAAAATCTATTTATATTTAATGCAACTTAAACGCATAAATTAAATAACTGGTCTTGAATTCCGTAACTACGATTTTAACCTTCAGCTGTTTAGTGCTCTTACAACTTTGGATAGCTCACACATCTTTTACAAATCTCGTACGTGAAAACTTTCCATTGTATTGAACACTTCAGAGTACTGAGTTTTACTCTATTAACCTTTAGTGATATCGTTTTCAAGGATACTCACCTAAAGTCATAGACCCAGGTAGCATCAAGAGGTCATTTACTTGTTGTTTCACTCAACAAACAGCGCTAAGGGTATCTTCAATACAATCTGAATTGTTGAGTATCTGTGATTTTTCACACGTCTTTTCACACGTTTAGTGGGCTTACTTCTAAAACGAGTGACGTAAAATGCTCTTCATTTATAGAACAAATGGAAATTTGTCCTTGTGTAATCATTAAGCAGGCGATAAAACGAAATCAGAATGTTGCCCACGTGCTGGAAAATCCGCCGAACAGCTTAATAAATCCGTTAGTCGGACTTATGTGGACTTTATGATAGCCTCTACAGTCCAATTATTTTTTTTATCATTAGATAGAAAGAAAACACTAACGACGTACTGTATTATTAACGTTCGTCATTTTTTAATAAAAATCGAGCATGCAGAATATTAATGCCACAAATAATATCATAAAAATTGCGCAATGACAAGCCCACTGTGCTCAGAACTGATATTAAATTCACATCTTATTGTATTTTCACTTAAAACAATAGGTATGCATACTTTGAATAATATTGGCATAAGAAACAAGCATCGCATGCGCTGCAGAATTAATAACTCAGAGGTTACACGCTTTCGTCCCAAAGCGTTTTCATTAAAGAAGAAGCATGCATACACAGGTACTCTATGTACGGTTTTCCTTGCATGTCAATGAAAGCTACAAATGCAATATTTTTATATTTGCAAATACCTCGGCATCGATAAAACAATACACAAACATTTAATATTTAAAGAAACATGTTAGAGGGAACAGTGGTTACTGAATGCTTGATGTTACCATTCCAGATGTTTTAATACGGTAAAATGATATTTCCCCATTTGCAAAATCTCGGAGTAAAATTACAAGGTTATTTGGAAAGTCAATATGTAACGTCCACTTAGGCAACATCACGTACATTTACCGTAAATACTCTATGATGCATAAAAAGATGTAATTTTCTCGCATCAATTTTGCTAAATTTTATCCTCATTTAAACCGTCTTTCGCCTTTAGTTTTTGCCAGTCAAAACTGAAAACAACAGATTCGAAGACTCAGAATGTTATCTAACTTAATAGCATTACTAAAGAAGGTCTATAAATGCAAATCTAGCTGCAGATCTTCAATCTTCTTAATTCGCTAAATTAATTTCAGACTAGATAGATAGCACTGAGCATGCGCAGATCGATTTTATAACCTGTTTGCGTCTCAAACATCGTAGGGGAGATTTTACTCAATACAAATTTAAATTAAATAAACGAACTGGAAAGCCTAAAAAACTTAGGATGATGTTTATGGATAACAAAAGGCGCCAGTTAAGGGCATTCCCCTTTCAAAGTAAAATGAACGCAGATGAGAAAGTTTGACAAGAAGCGACTGCGATATCTGCGTCATTCTAAAAATTACCACTAGCTATTTTTTAAACCTATAATTCCTAACATAAAATTGCATCTTTAAATTATTTTTCGTAAAAATTATAAATGCATTTTTTCATTAAAATCCATGACAACTCCATTTTGAATTTTTAAAAAAGCAGCAATTTTTGGAGCATACGGATTAAATTGATATTTCTAATTTGAGTTTACAACCGAAACTTGCGCATAAAATATAGTGTATACTGTATGTTCTGATCATCATTATGTTCGTGGACGATTTCAGTAATCTGCATAATGGAGTGTGACAACACATTAGAAAAACAAGCAAACAATTACAGTGTTTAGCCGATGCACTGTAATTTTGCCTAGTTAGCATACGCATTATGTCATATGCTATTTATGCAAAACGGAAGCGTAATGATATGCATTTGACACGAAATATTTCAAAGTCACATATTCATTACGGATACGAAATCACTGTTAGATCAATATCCAATATAACTATACGCATATTGTTTAATCAATACGCAACTACCATCAAATAATTACAAATGGATAATTATTATTTTTATTATTTTGTGTGGAAAATTTCGCAGATAGTAGTAATGTTCAGAAATGGATATGTCTTCGTGAAAACTTATGGAGACCATTCAACAGTGATAAACGACTTTTTTCAACCAAAAATCGTTAAAACTAAAGGATTAACAGCGAAGATTACAATATGTTTGATCGTCTATAATTCATTTCACGCATCATAAAGCGTGCGCATACATTAACATAGCTCACGTAAATCGATAATTATTCCCATCCAGATGTTTAAATCTAAGAAGGGTAATACTGCTTTCAAAACATTCAAAATTGATTTCCATTAGATGACGCCACTTTAATTTTGATCGATTTTACGAGGATGTTTTCTTTCATCTAATACTGACTTCATGAAAATAGAACGAATGCAAGATGCAGGATAGAAATTAAAAGGCAAGGTGAAAACTTTAAATTAAGACATTATAATATACGAGTTTTCCCGTATAAAAAAGGTACTAAGTTTCATCAGCTGCTACGTAAATTTTTCAGAAGAGCTAAAGTGAACCCAAGGGACCGGACAAAATCGGTAACCTTTGTCAGGTGGTCAATGTATTGAATAAATAGTTTTAGAAAATTAATAAAAAAATTCAAATTTTTACACTTAAAACAAAGTTAATTATCATCACTGTCATTTAAATTTACATGTATACGTATTTATTTGGTTCATTATTTAAGGTTTTATTATGATTAAGATTACGTTTTTTTCAGTAGAAGAGCGAAAATTACAAGTGCACACAATTTTTACCATCAATATCGATCTTGAAGTTTAATAATTGTGTTTTGTAAATTTTAATCAGTATCACGTAGACCTACAAGAAAGCATTAGTAATATGGTGCAATATTAAATTTACTAACATTATTTGAAATTATAGTATAGAACATACGTTCTGAAGATATGCAGCTTCCAAAATTGCTGAAACAATTTACAACTTATTATGGTAGCTCATTTGTTCTTTAAGGGAAGTTTCCCCACAATGGGCGCATTTCTTTAACTAAATACGTTTACTTGAAGTGTATTTATGCACAAACAACCCTACAGGAGTCAATATTGAGATAGTTGCTATAGTAAAGAGGGTCCCTCAAATTGCGGTCTATGGTCGAAGTACGCAGGTGGTCACTATATAAAAACATGAACAACCGTATAGGCTTTTTCAATGGATCCTAACAAATCGGTCAATGCAAGCAGGTAGTCGAAGTATACATGAAGGATTTTAGAGAAATGTTGTTGAAAATATAACATTCCAATCAACCGATATTTATATGAAAGATAAGAAGTATTTCACAATAAGCTCGTATACTGCATTTCAAGTAGTGTATTTTATATAAATGTAATACTGCATAATCCACTACTTACACCATATTAATTCACAAGCGCACTAAAAACTAGATTAGGTTGCGTCCAAAAACAAAAATTAAAATACTGACCTTCCATCAAGTTTCTCATGGTTTAAAATTAAATAAAAAAATACCAGCGCATTCCATGGACCATTAAAGAAGAAACTTCATCGTGCGTGGCGATCTAATAGACTCATTTTTCTAACCTTCCATGCTAATGCTAGCTGCACACAACACAAACACAAATTGCTCGCTGCCTAATGCTGGCCTAATGACCTGTGGCGTCATGAGAGAACGTCTAATTAAAGAGGGTAATAAAGATGCTTACACTGGAAATTTCTTGATAGATTTGGGTGAGACTGCGGCAAGCCCTTAATACGGGCTTAAAAGAAGCTCTCTAATTCTCCTCTTCTACCACAGGGCTGTTTATTACACCCAAAATTAACAATGCACTTATACGAGGAGACATAAAAGATTGTTATCACAGAAACTGCCCCATAGAAAGCCATATACAAGTACAGTATCACATCATAAGACTTATGTATATCAATCTGCAACTGAAACTGGGTGTGATGGTAAAACGTAGCTACACGTAAAAACGAAGTTCAAAGAAACCTCTTTGATAAATTGTTTACGTGCATTTCATCCTTTGCCTATTTATTTTCAACAACATTATAAGTGAAGAATGTGATTTTCTCAATAAAACGAAAAAGACATACCGAAATACGCACATTTAGCGCTTTCAGATTAAAACAATCACGTTGATAGACATTTCATTATCACTTATAACATCAACTTTATTTTGCAGCCCTGCAGAATAGAGAAATGTTAAATAATTTAACCATTTCAATAGCACTGCCATATGTGGGCCGTTTAAACACAGGTACGTTAGATCCAAAAATCAACTTTCAAGGCATTAATACGAAATCATCACTATCTTGCCCATTTTATCCACACACAAAAATACTTGCAAAGGTCTACTTGAGGAAAAAACGTTTAGCGTAAATAGACATAATTGAGGTATCTGGTTCCAACGCAAGTTTGTAAAGAATTAACAATTGAGAAAGGATACCCTCATTGAAACTGAGGATGAGGAAACGTTACTCAACATAATCTTAAGTTAAATACTGCTTTATTGCACTTCCGTCATTTTTGCATATCAAATCCGCTTCGCAAACTATGGTAACCAATGGATGACATTTATGAGGGCGCATACTTTAAGATGGAAGACCCGAAAAAGTACGTGCTCATCCGGCCTTCGTGTTTGCTCACCTGATGTAATGCCTAAGCATACATTAATCACACTGAATATAATTAAGATACGCTTCCACAATATCACCAGCATAATTTTTGCCGAGCGTTTGACTTTTAGCGCTCAGGAAGCCGGAAGCCGGCAATTCAAACGGAAGTTAACTCACAACCGATTAGCAAACCGCCTGCGCCGCAGAAGGTTAAATTCCCAAACGTCGTTGTAATGTAAGGATAAAAGACTTCCATAACATCTATAAGTGAAACATCTAGGCCTATTCAGTTTCCAAACGATAATTGATGAGCCTTGACAGAAAGCCCCGCGCTAATATCGACTCATTTCTCCTTAGGGTCTAAAATATAACCATTATTCGTTTTCGCTATTAATCATAAAATGAACAATTGAGTGGGACTCTAAATTAATTCGCATTAAACTGATACTAGTCATGTTTTCCAAATTTCACATAATATATAGCAAGTTTTACTATTGCAAATAAACGTTATCAAGAACAAGTTTGGCACATGCAATATACATGTATACAACACAAGAAGCTTTTAGAATATGCGCATCAATTAAATAGCATCATTACATGCGCGATTCATTTGTATTTTACACACATGAAGCCTTTTGTACTGTTACAGTAATGACACCTAAGCTTCTTCAAGTCTATCTATATATTACCACAAGATGTAATTCTAAACTAAATTCATAAAATATGTAAGCATGACGCCTCAATACTAGTCAGTTCTCGTTGTCCACAAAAGGCTTGTACAGTGAAAGCTCGATAACTCGACTTCCTATAAATAGAATAATACGCTAACTCGAACTTTTAATCAAGTCCCGA
>JAQIXS010005277.1:0-13009 GCA_034700785.1 Rossiulus vilnensis
GAAATTTTCTAGGGGGTGCCAGTCAACCTACTGGGGGGTGCCTGGCACCCCTGGCACCCCCCCTTCCTACGCCCATGTATATGATATTCCAAGGTCATGTTTAAAAAGTCCAGAAGTTGATCAAATTTACTGCCACTCATCTTGATGCAACTGTGTCGTCAAATGATGAAATTCGCCAAACTCCCTTCTTTTCCTATTAATCTCATGGATCCACTTCCTTTTAGGTTTTTCATTTAATAAGGCATGTAACAACAAAACCTCATCGTCACTGTAACATCATGATCATTTTATCAGGGCAACCTAACATGCAACATTTTGTTGCTAAGGACAGGCAATGAAAGTTGGCATTGGTTCTTTTGTGCGTGTACGTTTCTCGTATGATCGCAGCCAGTGTGGCCACCTGGTGGACGGACATAGCATTTGGTGTGGCCTAGGCTTTAGGTTAGGTTTTTGAGAGAAATGATGAAACTTGCGCATACCAGCGCATTTAAATATTCGGAAATAAATTTGAATCTATCAGGCCAGTTAACTGGACCGAATAGTAGGCCTACAATTAAAGGAGCTGTCAGTTGCTAACAACAGGTACCATTCAATTTGGGATTCTAAGAGCTGCTTGAGCTTATTAGCTGTGACCCCAAGCTGATCGTGAAGTGCATGGCTCATCAAGGGTTGGTCATGTCTTGTGTCAGCAAGGAGGGATGAAGAGAATGGCCGATGGGCAAAGAGGGTAAAAAACGACATCCAGGTCAGGTCATAAGGACCGAACTTTCTAGGCGACGGACCATTTGTCTTCGGTATTCCGGACCTAGTCCACGCAAAGTTTTATCAGTCACCAGTACACTGCAAATATGGTAAGTTTAGTAAAATTGATTTTCAATTAAGTAAGGAATTTTCTGCCTAATACAATTGAAACTGTATTTGCTAACATTTTATGAAGAGGGAGTTCTAATGCTTAACGTTTGGTTCTAAGTTATTCTGTATCAAAGGCAGAACTAGCAAGAAAAAGATTCTTAGACTGAGAAAGTGAGATCTTGATAGTTTCCAACCATGAGGGAATATCGTAATTAAAGGACATAGTTCCCAAATAATTGCTAATTGTAGTTATTTTGAAACTAATAATGGATAGTAAATTTATTTTTCTTCATGCGGTTTTTTGCTCCGAACAAGTGGTTACACTATTTTACGTTGTAGACATACTTTCTAATTAAATTATTGATTCAGAAAAAATGCATTTATATATTGCATTTGATAGAAATGAATCACCTTGTTTTCTCTCTTCTTGATTTCCAATTAGAGGTAGTTTTGTGTGTGTGTGAATGAAGTTAATTTTTGTCTGGGTTGGCAAATTCACGCGCAGAGAAACGTGACGATGTACATGTACATGTGTAAAATAAAACATGTTCATGCTGTTTTGTAATAAGTCCTTCGTGAACGTCTTTAACGTTAATTTAACTAATTTTCTGCAGAAGAGCTCGGCGTTCGCTCAATTACACATTGGAAACCTTAATGCACATTGATTCGAAGTTGAACAAATTTGCTTGCGAGCTTAACGCTTTGCATTTGATTTTTTTATTGAAAGAGCCGTATCGAGCTGGTGACTTCCTCAATGAGATGTCTATTCAAATTTTAATTACAAGGATGTCTAAAAATAAATTATCAGGAAAACTGCATAATCATAGACATAGTTAGTACCTCACATAAAACGTCAATTTGTTTGAGGAGTTGCTCAGTCTTAATTCTGAGAAACTATGCAGATCATTCATAACTCCATTTAGCGGGGGTTTTGTAACGTGTAGGATGCGTTTCCATTCAAGCAAATCTACTGTAGTTGCTGTTTCTGCAGCTCTGCTCTCAGGAAAACTTGTATGTAGTACAGTATACGGGCATTAATTAATTGCATGCAATATCCAGTTATTTTTCAATACACTAAATAATTATGAAAATATAATATTAATAGAAAGAACAAATGTATGTGTTCTATGAAAGTTTTCCAACAACGAAACCAAGCATCAATATACATGTAGTTCCGTTCAAGCAGTTCAGAAGAGTCCTTCTTATCGTCAGATCTACAAATAGCTCGACAATTTTCGGAAAAAAGGCGTTTTCAGTTTTACCTGTTGACCTTTGGGGAGGTAAAATAGCCGCAGTCGGGTCAGGGCACCTCCACTTTCACATTCCTTCCATTCCTTTCTAGTCTAACAATGCATGACCCAGATTACCCACATTTGTACTATTGTCTTAGTAATCCGATAGAAATCTTAAAATAGCCAATGGGTTGAAATCCCTTCTGTCTCCTACGTGTAGTAGGGTGGGTTTCTTGGCTTTAGTGCAAGTCAATAATCTGAATGACTCCTCGTTTAAATAGGCTTTTTACTGAAGGTGTGTTTCACGTGATGCTCAATGTCATGACATTTGACGTTGTGCCAGTGCGATATTCTGGAGTGTTCTCACCACATCAATGTCACGAAATGTCAACTCGATAGTCATGGTCGTGACATTCACTGTCATGACAGCAAACGTTGCGACGTTATGCTATTCAATCCTTCTCAAAGAATTTGCTACAGGCACGTGTACCTCAATTTGTAATGCATAGTTGCTTAGCAGCGATTTCGGATGCAAACGTCGAAATGTTAGTTCTTTTTAAATGTTATTGGTAGGTGGAGAAATATTAATAAGTGTACACAGTCATTCAGAATTCGTTAAGATTTATTTTCTTCCAATTTCCTGAAAATTAAATTTATTTTCAGTTTGCATTTTCTTCAAACGTATTGTACCTAATCAACTTTTAACTTTTGTTTCAGATTATTCTAAAGTACACACTTTTTATGTTAACTTTCCTACATGGCTGCCATTCGTTTTCCTACTCAATACTACCAAATTCCCAACGTAAGTAGTTTGTTTTCCTCCGCTTCGTTTATGTACAAATTCGTTTAATTTGATTAAAACGTTTAGATAAGTATATTAAAATGTATCTTAACCAATGACTAATCCCTTGATAGCAATCCAAATTACAGTGTAATTAATAGGTACATGTACATGTATATGCAATTTGCTCACGACAGGGAGTTTAGGATGTACATGTATGTTTTAAGTAAACACATTTAATGACGTAATCCTCTGATCCTCTCGAAATTTCTCTTGGGCTATGATGTGGCAGCATAACAGATTTCGTTGTTCAAAACGTTAACAAATGACGATTCAATTACATTAAATACACTGCAAACTTAAATTATTTGCTCAAATTAATACTGATATATTTAGTTAATTCGAAGAACGCATTGCGCAAAGAACACATTTATTGTAAAGAAAAATTGTTAAGTTCATGTTCTTTTCATTCTAGAATCAAACAGCTTAAACGTCAATGCTCAAGCCGGATCTCTTCTTCCTCCAGATCAGGGGGTCCGCCCCATACCCAACGACACCGAAGGTGAAAACCCCATTCCTGCACAAGGTAGTAAGCCAACAACCGCCAATCAACAACCACTGTTTCCTAACCAAAGACCGCATAAAACGGGCAGCAACCCAACCACTGGTTATTCTCAGCAAAACCCATCAGTCTTGTATATCAATGCTCCATATGGCGGTCAGGTCCTCAGTTACCCTCCAACCCAGTACAGCAGCCAACCCCCTAGCGACCCTCCTAAAAGTGGCTTTTGGGACTTCTTCTCCTTCATGAGCTGGCCAAAAACCTGGCTGTTTGGCAGCTCCGAAAACCCGCCAACCCCAGGCAACCAGTACGCCGGTTTCCACAGTCCAAACCGGCAATATCAGCAAACTTATTACCAAACGTACAACAACCAATCGCCAACGGCCCCTCCATCCGGAGCTTCCGTTCCGAGCGCGCCACAGGCTCCTCTAAGGCACCCGCAGGGGCTGTACCAGGTGCCTCCGCCAAACTCCAAATATCCCTTTGTACCTATCTCCCCAAAGTACCCATCTAATTACCTAACTCAATCGCCGCAATATGATGGCAGTCTATCCCAACCGAACATTTATAACCAGAAACCGAACTTTCCAATACCCTATTATTCAACTTTCAAACCCCAACAAGCTTATCCATCTCCGATACCAACGTACACAACGACCGCTAACCCAACCTACAGCACGCAGAAGGTAGTTGATCCAGTCAGTCCATCAGGAGCAGATAGCGCCACCACCAAGAACGCCTATGGCTCACCTCAACCGGCTTATTCCATTTACCTTGTGCCGACCAAGCCCATCTACTCTGCGCCGTCCTCACCCTACGGCTATGTCGGTCCACAAGCCCCGCAGTATCCAGGACCCTACAGGCCTCCGCAATACGGCATGCCAAGTAACCCTGCTCAGCCCTACTATCAAAATCCGATGCCAGCTTATGGAGATTTTGGATACCAAATGAGAAATCATTATTTCAATATCCCGCAACCATCAGATGCTGTTTATCCTAAGTATCCATCTACCGTCAAACCAGATTGTTGCGAAACTCCAAAGCCAACTGTTGTTGATGCAGAAACGGTTAATGCTGCCGTTGCTGTTGTTCCACCTGAAGCGATCGCAAAGAATGTCACGAGCTCCACTTTGCCGCCAGCTTCGACAACAACCACAGAAACCGCAAACACCACTGTTCCCATTGCTGTTACGGACGCTACTGTCGAGTCCACCACAGCAACGAATGTGCCGGATCTGCAAATGCAGGCCAGGCACTTGTTTTCGGGAAAATACTCCTCCAGAGGATTGGTGCTTAATGCGTAATCAGTATGTTCGCGGAAATGGGTAATTGATCGAACAACTGGAACGAAATATGACACCTCATTCCATCATTAATCCTCTTGTTTTTAGTTCTCACCAACGCATGCTAGAATAGGTTAATCGATCAGTCACTTTGGCTGTCTGTTAAATTTTTTGGGGGGTATTTCTGCTAGATCGAGCCCAATCTCATTTTTATGCCAGAATTGCATGTACATGTACGTGTCACATGAATTCATTATTATCGCATTGCTAGTTTCATCGCATTCGTAGTAGAGTATCTGAAGAATGATGGCATCCTGCTGCTGTCAGCAGTTGCAGTGAACAAGCACTTCACTATAGTCTTGTTAAATGAAGAGTATCGTGAGGGTCATATCGTTATACGTGACTTTCTTTGATAGAAGGCAAGATCTATAAGCTGAATATTTCTGATTCGTTAAGGCTCTTGATACTGTTCTTTTAACAAGATGATAGCAATTTTCTCTCTGTGTACGAGGTTTGTTTTTTCGATGAATTGGGTTTTGGCACCTGAAAATCGGAGTATACTTTGCACGTTGGTTCATTGCTCACACCAGATTGCAAGAACAACATGACAGGCCATTGGATGCTGCTTTTCGTATAATCAACAAACATGTAATCGAAATTCATTTTTTAAATAGGAACAAAATTTCATTTCTAGCACTATCATTCTCCTAAAATCATAAAAAGTATTTTTAGACATATTTTGCTTAAGTTAAGCAGTGCCCCTTAATCTTTTTCACGAACTATTTTAAACGCATGTTCGTGAAATTTTGTATCATTTTTTTCATTCACGATCTAGCCTACAAGAGCTTCCTGTCCTGTTTTTCTTGCCACAAACGTCCCTCATTTTTGTGTTGGTGTGAACAGATTTAAGTATTTATAATGTGTACTCCTTTGGTAATTCATGTGGAGTTATGCATCATATGATTATATTTATGATGGCGATTCCAAGATCCATTTCATGTAGGGATTACAGAAATGCTACAGATGAAAACGTCGGAATAACAGTGCCTTCTGCTTGGGTATATTTAATTAACTAAATTATGGCTTGAAGGGATATTTCTAAATATATTTAATGTAGTTTCTGGTTGTCTATTTCTGTCCAGCGGATACAAATCAATAGTTGTATAAATTGCTTGAGCATAAATTAGGTGTTGCTGTAGAATTTGTGATTTTTCCTCGGTTATCCATACACACAGTAGTTTATTTAATAATAAATAGAAACTGGAAAAAAATATCGCGTTTGCATCTTGACTGATTTATGAAATGTGCTAAAATGAAATAGTAATATAAGTTAAAAACGTTGAATATTTCGGCCAATTGTCTACACTGACAATATGAAAAGCAGAACTAGAGTAAACAGTGTTTCGTTATTAAATGACTTATTTTCTGTAAAAATAATACAAAATGATTACAAGCTTTCGCTAGCACCAATAATCAATCTCATTGGTTTTGCTAAGCCGGCATATCCACAGGGCTCAAAGTTGTCCTTATTTTCCTGGTTTTTTAAAATTTCACCTGAAAAGTCCTTATATTTCGTCATCTCACCTGATTTTCCTTATTTTTCCTTAAAATTATTAAAATTGTGCTGTGCAGAAACTCTTTTTAAAAAAACGAGGGGGGTTCAGAAGCGAAAGTAAAACTGAATATCTAACGTCTAATTTAATATTATGTAACTTGTTAGTTTTTTGTTGTAATAAGTTAAAAAACGCACTCACACATTAATATTGACTGGTTTCATGTTTTTTGGTAGGGGGGTAGCTGAAGGTCATGTCTTGGTACGCTGGAAAATGCTAAAAAAAATCCTTATTTTGTCCTTATTTTTCCCAAAAAAAAGACCTTATTTTTTATTATTTTGACTTTGAGCCCTGCATCCACTGTTAAAAATAATAACGCATTATGCAGCTAATTTAAAGAAGAATATCTCTGAGCAATAATTAAAGGGCAAAATAATTCAATGCTTATCTGATTTAGATTATAAAAATATTTTCAGTAGACGGATTACATGTAGGGTTTCACGCTTTTGAAACCTAGTTTTTCCGAAAAACAACCTTTTTAAGCTTCGCTTTTTCAAGAAGTCTGCAAATGATGAAAGAGGCTTCTTGTAAACCAGTGCTAGTGTTCAATTTAGTTTTTATAATCACTACGTTTACAATGGCACATGCTGGGTTTCTTGTAAAAGTAGGATTTCCGAAAAGAGCTATAAAATCTATTATCGACATTCGTCCTTATTTTCATCAAAAAGCAGTCTTTGTTGTGCCTTGAAACGTGTTTGCTGCATTGTGCGCACCCTTTCTCCCATGTTTTTGAAAATTTAATGTTTGAAGTTTTACTCGAATACTCTGAATAGACAGTTCTTTATTCAATGCCCCAGGCTTACATTGTTGCTAGCGAGACGAGTCAGGGTATAAACATGTAATGCCAATAGGAATTCTGACGGCGAATTGGGAATGCAGTGAACTTCGTTTAGGAGATTATCATAAATATTGAGCTTTCTGAAAGCATTTATTTAATCGACTGAAGAAATGGAAGGCTGGAGAAGATATGGTAGGACTCAATCAAAATTATATTTCACGACTTTACAAGCTCTTTTGCACTGGCTTGGTTCATCTGTTTACTTTTCCAAGAAATACGTGTATTTACCAGGTAAATAGAATATCGTCTACAATTGACATACGTTGTAATTATGCACTAAATTTCATGTTGCTACGATTAGTCGATGTTTGTAAAGGTAAGGTTAAAACAAAAATCCTAGGCAACCGTCAATTGTAACTTCTGATAATGAAATGCGTCTCTACTCATTTCATTATCAAAAGTGACAAAAAATAGTTTTAGAAAATAGATTTTACCTAGCAAGCCTTCCTGGAGCTTTTATGCAATGAGCACCGCAATACATTAATTATTCTTTATTGTGTCGTTTTAGGCGTGTTAGCTCTCGCAACTTTATCCTTTAATAATGTGGGATTAATAAAAATGAAAGCATTTTTTTGTTTTAATGAAAAAACTTTCTCAAGCCATTTTGGGTATCCGCTCCTAAAACGATGTCACGCATGTTTTATAGTTTTTCTGTGACATCTTTAATTAATTCGAGCAAGGTTTTTTTTCATTATAAAAGGATTAAGAGCACGCAGACGTGGTGCGATCTTCGTTGGCAACCATTACAATTTAATGAATGTTATTATTCATCACAATAGAACTGCGTGGGTATCTTAATTGTGTGTGACTGCGTGGGTATCTTAATTGTGTGTGATTAGTTTTAGTGTGAAAGTATGCAGGCAAGTATTTCAGGCAAAATCAATTTACTAAATAAGCTTTTATTTTTTTAATAAAGTCAATAAAGATTGACAGTTTTACGCTTATAACATAATTTTCAAATATTTAGATTCATTATTCGTTTTAAGCGACGCTTTCAACTCTTGTTAAAAAGCTAATTGAGCATGTTTATTCATAATAGGCATGTTATTCCGCTAATAATGTTGTGGAAATTTCATTATTTTAACTTTCATTACTGTCACTTAGTTTGTTACAACACTTATCGTGACTTACATGTCGTGAGTATGGTTACAAATTCTCAATCAATCAACCAAGTAATTTCTAAACTCACGTTTTTTTACTACATGCATTTGATTTCTAAAGAAAATAATGTATATGTACGAGTTTTATTTGCAGGGGTATAGTCCTTTGTAAAATCAAAAATTGAAATAACATCATATGCACGGTATAACTCGCAGGTCACATGTATTTCACACTTAACAGTACTTCTTGTATGGTGCTTGTGGACTGCGCGTATGCAGGGTACCAAACTAGAAAGGAAAGTTCTCTAGTGTGAAGTTTTATCTGCTATCATTGTGATAAAATTGGAAATACATCTACATGTATTGTAAATTGCTGTAATTATTTTTAATAAGAAAAGTATTACATGCAAAACTAAATCATCTAAAGTGAACCCATATACCCGCAAAAAGCTCTGACATTATCAACATTATCAAAACCACATGTGCACTAATTAGAGAATGATTTTATTGTCTCCCCTCTGGCTCTACCGTTTAATTAGTAAAATACAATGAGCTGTACATTTGGTCGAAATCGAAAATTTAAAAATATCTGGAAAACTTAGTTAGACTTGAGAAGTTGCCATAATTAATATATTGCTAAGCAGATTATTTAGAAATATATCCCAAAATTCGGGTTTTCTTATCATTGGTTTTAAAAAATGTTGCCCATGATCAGCATGCCGTTTGATTAAAAAACAACGGTTTGGGCAAAAAAACCGAGAGAAAACTTTGTACAAATTTCTAGGTTAAATTTCAAAATTTAAAATCATCTGTTTCAAAATGATAGTATTTGCAAGTAAATTTTTCCGTAAAATTGTAAGCTAATATTACGCGTTTCCATTGTACTTTTTCAAAATTTTCGCCTACGGGGTCCTTCATCACGTATGCCTTCATCAAACTAGCGTCAGTTCATGTGTAGCTGAATGGGAAGTTTTACGATAATTAATTCATAATCTGCGTCGAGGAACTAGATGACATTTTTGTAAAGTATTCACCATCACCAGCACGATCAATTTAGGAAAGGTACTCAGAATATAGGCCTTAGTAACTAGTTGTTTTTCATCGCAAATAGCGTAGTCTGAGCACTGTTAAATAGACATCCACACATGGGACCAATTATTTATGACCTGTCTTGTTGCCAGCAGAAGTAAAGCGCAGTGAACGAGAAAAAAAATAGTTTACTTTCACTGTGAATGATGTCTTGGTGTTCTCTCAAGTAACCAGGGACGCTAGAGCTCTTTTGCACAAAGACTGTTGAGGCGAAGACAGCTTTTGAAAACGTCAGGTGCACTAGTACATGTGCGCGTATATTGGCTTCGAGCTTAATGTACATGTACACTGCTTTGTACGTTTCTTATTATTTGCGTCTCTTCTCAGGCGTAGCGAGTCAGCGCGAACAGAGATTAAAGCTGGATTTTCACTACACACGGATAAGTAACATAAATGGTCTCCACATAATCATTTAAGGTTTAACTTTTGCTTCGCAATACTTCATGCGGCAGATTCGTGTTTATTAGGAGTATTTGCAAAATTACTTTGAACCATATGCTACATATGGCTGCTAGCAACACCACCCTGCGTTGTTATATAATTATCCGGGTTGGCAAATTTGAAAATATTGTGGTTCTTAGCATTTTGATTTATTTCGTATAAAAATAACTAATAAGACTATTACAGGTTAAGGGTCTGATAAATAAGCGTTTCAAAAGAAGTTTGAAAATACTCAACAAAAATGGTATCTTTATTGGAAATGCTGTATCATACATGTATGTAGCACACGAGGATGGGTTAGCTCATATCCACAATATTTACATGTACTTCAAGTGCAATTTTTTATATTTTGTACCTAATTTGGTTCTTTCAAATACTTGAAGGGCTTTTGATTATTTTCTAATGCTTTTATAATTTGGTGGTTTTCATATCTAGAATGTTTATGCGTCCTCTAGTTTTATGAACGTGACTAGTTTTTAAAAAAATCAGTATACCCTAGGGACTGTCATCAACTAAATGGCATGTGAAGGTTGGAGGGGAAGGGGGAAGGGGAAGAGAAGGCTGTTTAAAACCATAAAGGCCTACCCTCAATTTATTAAGAGTTTACCATCTCATTTCGGTGGCTACCTACATCATTACCGAAATAACCTCTAGCATCTGAAATTATTTTGAAGAGACTTCCAACGTCGAATGGCACGTGACTGTCTGCTTTGCAGTCCTTGCATACGTTGCAATCTTTTTTCCAGTTTATTTTTCCATTATTGTTCTTATTCTGAGTTTGTCCATTTGACAATTCTGGTGTTGCAAGAGCTAATTAGCATATAAATCAGTCTTCTCTCCCATCATAACCTTACGTGATGAGGCCTTGAGTCGAACGTCGGTCACGTGTACATGTAGGCCTACTATATCAAAAGTCAAGACGGCTAAGAGAAGGCATTTTTTCCATCTGTCATATATACTGTATTTAATATAAAGCGCATATTTGAAAAACGTTATTTCATGGGATACATATAGGCGGTTGCTTATTTTGACTATGAGCGCAACCATATGGTCCAATATATATATATATATATTAATTCAGCTTATTGTTAAAGGCTGGTTGGTGGAAAGTGAAATAGAAGAAAATCGCACACATAATCGATAAAACAATAAGCAAAAACTGAGTGTAAGCCAAATATATATACAGGCTTATTTCCACAAACCCAATAAAATTGAATTATACGTGTATAATGAATTTGGCTTACACTCAGTTTTTGCTTATTGTTTTATCGATTATGTGTGCGATTTTCTTCTATTTCACTTTCCACCTACCAGCCTTTAACAATAAGCTGAATTAAAATCAGATTGAAACAATGTCGACGCATCAAGGAACAGCTTCGTGAAATCGGTGAATTGTAAAATAGTGACATCGATTTTGGACTGTGAAGAAAAAATGAAATCATCTGGTGCAAACTTCTCAACCATTCAACAGTCATCCCTGGGGCATACCTAGACTGAATTTTCACCTTCATTTCGCCAAAGAATTATTTGATTTGCAGTGTTGCAAACGGTCAATAGGGAACCGTTTTAGTGAGCGAAAACTATACATGTACAGTGTAAGCTTTCGCCTTCAAAACACTAAAAGCAAATCAATGTTGTGCAAATCAGCCCTTATACTTCAATCATCTTTTTTTATTTAATTGTTTGCCACACTTTTCGCAGCAAGACGCGGCGCTACGTCCCCACTCTGTCAGCTCCATTTAATATGATGTGCACTGCAGTACATTGTAGATTCGTTTTTAAACCAAATGAAAGTCGAAATAAACCTACAACTGTACATGTATGTGTGCAATGCTGAATTTAATCCCTACTAGCATTATTCGGGAAGGCATCGCGGGCGCCAGAAGAGCTATTCGCATTCCGCTGAAGTGAAAAACGTTGTCATTGTATTTCTATTTTCCTATTCGTAGTCGATGCTGAGTACGCAGTTACCATGGCACCGTTGACATTATGGCATCTCTCTGACCAAACCTCAAAATTGGAAACAAGTGTCGTGCCCTATTCTCGAATGTTTTAGAACAGTAACGAAAAGAATTTACTTCGCCTTTTCGGCCTTGCATGTTTCAGTCATGTTACTATCTAAGCGAGACTAGTAAATTCAGTTAATAAATTGTTAAACGCTTAACTCGTTTGAATTGCAATTCACAAAAAAACTTAAAAATGAAGGATACCGGTATCTTTGTAAATCCCGATTTGAAACTTCTTATTTATTATTAAAATCTGAAGTCTTTTAAACCTTTAAAAACTTGAGTAGACTGCGACCTATGCATATATTTTTTTCTTTCTAAATTGATATGCATGCATGAGGTATTACTACAATTGAGAGCGATGTCAACACATTAAAACTATACTCCTACGTCTGAAATTGAATAAGTAAATATTTTAAAAAATCGCATTAACTCAAAGTAAACCACATGCAAGACAGAAACTACAGGCTGTCCAACAAAAAGAGTTTATTGGGAATTCAAATGGACCGAAATGATGAAATAGCAATGCTAGAATGGTTTCCTCTAAGCTGGATAGCATAATCTATAAGCTGAATATCATCTCTGTTGGACAGACTATATAGCTGATCGGAGGCTGAAAAATCCAACAGTGGAAAACTTGTCTTAAAAATGACGAGTTTTTAATCAAGCCAATTTAAAAAAAATTACAAGTATACATTGTGCAAATATATTCTGATTGTACAATGCTGATTAGGGCGCGTGCTGTCAGGTACATATGACAAAAAATGGTCATTTCAGTTGAACTGGCCTGGAAATGGACCTGGTGGGAATCCAGCAACTAATGGAGCTCCTCTTAGGCCTCCAATCCCGAAAACTAGCTTACCGAAGGGGAATAGCATTGGTCTACCGTAAGCTGGCGCTGGTGGAGGTGCACCATAAGAGGGTGGTGGCGGTGGAGGTACTCCGTAGGATGGCTTAGGTGCTTCATAGGATGCTTGTGGAGGAGCTGCATATCGAGGTTGTGGGGGTATTTCATAGGAAGACTTTGGTGGTGCTTCGTAAGAAGGTTTTGGAGGTGCTTCGTAGGAAGGTTGTGGGGGTGCTTCATAGGACGGTGAAGGGGGTGCTTCGTAGGAAGGTTGTGGTGGTGCTTCATAGGACGGTGGTGGGGGTGCTTCATAGGAAGGTTTTGGAGGTTCTTCGTAGGTTGGTTGTGGGGGTACATCATAGGAA
>JAQIXS010005278.1:0-12997 GCA_034700785.1 Rossiulus vilnensis
TTTGCTCACCCTCAACACACCCTGTAGTTTCTGATGAACTGATTTGTGTAAACTTCCGCAATCATCCAAACTGGCAACCTCAGATATTATTTATTTACAATTTTGACGGTCCTTACGCTCTCTGTGTCTCCACCAAATTCATTGCTAAATTTTAAGGTCGATTAGCTTAAAGCTATTGTTTACGTCGAGTCATAGAATATCATTTATATGTAAATGTTGCCCAACGTCGAAATGACTTTTTTATCAACTCTGAATGCTCACCAATTTTACAGCATTTGCATCAATTAAATATACAAGTACGCGGATATCTGAAAAAAAAAATTATCGCAACCCCACACGCGAATCTTATTTGACGTTAAAAATCACAAAGTAACCTATCTTGTTTGTTACAAATTTTTGAGACCTTTTTATTTTACACAGTTGCAGTTTCAACAATCATAATCAATATGTTAGATTGATGCATAAGCTGTCACTGCTGTGTATTTTGCTTGAATATTTTAATGGCCTGGGGTACTGGCAGCAAATTTAGTCTAAATAATCCGCGCTCAAAATACATGTACATCGCTTATTAACTACCGTTTGTCGCAATTTGTGTTTTATTAGGTAAACAAGTTACAATAATGTAATAAAGTGCGTTATCGATTAAAACTAGCAAAGTTCAGACAATTAAAACGCAGTGGCTGAGCCCACGGATATTTTCTCATTCATGATTCAATCAGCCTGGAGCGAAAATCCTTAAGCAATAACTGAAAAGCTTAATTATTGCACAATTCAAAATCAGATGAAGCCGTAACACGGAAGGATTCAAGGCTAAACGAAAACACGAAAAGTTTTCAGTTTGATCTGAGAACCACTTTTCATGTGACAGAAATAAAACTAATTGCTCGAGCTGAACCTATATAGCATATTGTATGTCATAAATAACCCCAGAATTACCCTATTATGCGACATTGTCGAAATACCGGTAATGTTGGTTTGCTAGCTGAACGTAGCCCACTTTAACAAGTATTACGTAAGCCTTCATTTGTTATGTTTAAATTCTTTTTATATTTTCTAGCCTTTATTAATTTTACTAGGTAATTCTACTAAAAGATATTCGTTAATAATTTATATCACGGCAAATTGATCTATTTTACGCCATCACTGATATCGAGGCACAATCGGAAGGTTAATGATTAGTACATTCATGAACGACCCCCATGAGCCATATTTAAACGGCTAAAAGCATTTACAAACCCTTTAAGCTCCAATTAACGTATCTCGAGAAACTGAGTTCAACTTACGTTTGCATTTCTTGGCATTAAACGTTACTCGGCTGTTAACTTGGTTTTTCAACTTCACGAAATGTAACAATAAGAAAGTTCACTCGCGCACAACCTGTTCACACAATCAACTCTCGGAGACGCGGATCAACGAAATCTCGTTAGGATTATCCAGAAAGTAAACATTCCGATGTCATTATGCAAATGGTCGGTGTTCACGCTTCACGCATAGCCTCGCACACGAATTTAATAGTTGTTTGACAAGGACGTACTTTAACTGGCATGCAAGCTTTGTGGAAGCCTCAGCCGGTTCCGGAATGTCACAATACATGTATCTATCAACTTAAAAATTTAAATTTAAACCACTTTAATCAGACATATACATGTATACTTTATCGGAAAAAACTGATGTTTCTCACTAATCTGATCATTCCGAACTGACCTGATCTGTGTGATTAGTAAAATGCACCACAACTGAATGTGGTGTTACAAGCCAAAAACGTCTGGACCAAATATAAAACTTTCTGCAAAGCATGTACTAAGTATAACTATTAAACCAGCATTACTTCAAACGTTTAAAATGTTGTACGTGGTGATGTCTTTACCAATACGTTTCTACCTACCAAATGAAAGATTGGGGAGCAAATCTACTTAAGCATACTTCTCTCTGACTTTGATTCTACCAGATAAAGTGCCAACATGCAACTCAAGTCTCAGTTAACAATTTTGCAAGAAATAATTGGTAAAGCCATTTACTGAGTAACTTAACTTATCAGTAAAGTAATAGCACACTTACAATTGTTAGTGTATTTATTAGTTTAAAAAACCATACTTACATTTTGAACCTAAACAATTTCCATGAGTACCTTAATTATACTTTTGGCATCCACAAGCAAACATTACCAAACTGTAAGACAAATTGACTGATTGAAATCATTTTATTTTTTTTATAAACACCTGTTGGCCATTACAAGTAACAGAATTACGTGCAATTTCAATTATGTATTCCTAAGAAGTTTCCAAAGCATCATTTGCCAGCAGAAATCTGAAGCCATGGACAGTTTTACTTTGGCTTTTCACGAATGCTCAACACCTTTAAGCTTTGGTTCTAATGTTATGGAATGTAAAAGATGTTTTGAGAAAATGGTGAGTGGTGTCCACAGCAACTGAGATATGCTGGCAAAAGTGGCGGAGAAATCAGTTTCATTTCTGAAGAACATGTCTAATTTCACAGCAATTCCATATTCCCTTAACTCGTAGAAAAAAGTACAAAATGCTGTAAATAATTCAGAGACAAGAACGACGGGGAAAAACCCTCAATTCCGCATCATCACTAGAGTCCCGAACAATAAATGTGCGCAAAACACGGCACTGCAAAGTGATACTAAAACTAAAATATCCTAGGCTACGACCCATTTTGTTTGCCTTTGCCAATGAAGTTAGTTAAAAACACTTAACAGGAAAGGAAATTTTGGGAGGAAAATAAAGCGATTCCACACACGACTTCTATCACTGCCTTAAATGGAAGTGCATATGGGGACGTTACCATTGCTGTTATAAGATTGAGGTACATTATATCCCCAAGTCAAAATTCCAACGACCATTTAAGTCAGCTCGTTCAGTCATTCGTATGAATCTGCCTTAAGTGAGGGTAAGGAGGGTTAAGAAATGCGATAACGAACGATTTTATAAAAAGTAAATTTTCTTCGTGTACCAAGTAGATCCATTATTCAGAGGTCATTATCCAGGGCCGGTCCAAAACTTGGCGATCTAGGCAGGCATCGACCAAACCAATTTCGAGTGGATGGGTGTCAGGAAAATTTTCTTCATTGCAGACATCAATGCCGGTCTTCATAGCTGGAATTTCAGGAGTGGTAGGTTCCATCAAGCTGATGTTCAGCTGATTTTGAAGATATAGGCTAGAAAACGCAAGGGCAAACTTGTCTTTTAAAGGCGTATTCATGGTGCAAATTTAAATCTCGTAGTGTCACAATCTAATAAATTCGTGAACACCATGACATTTCAAAACAATCTGAAGAAACAAGTGATTACCATGTACTCGTGGAAGCGATGAAGTGCAAAGATGGTTTCTGAAAGCCGTTGAAGGCGCTGGCAGCTGCAACTGTGTAAGCACCCATCTCCTCAAACATGAGCCAATCTCCAATATCCAAGTTTGGAAGCAAGCAATTTTCAGTAATGCAATCCATGCTGTCACATGTAGGACCCCAAACGCTGCACTTGCTAATGGTTTGCCATTTGGCCTCCTTAAAAGAAATCAGAAAAGTTACAAGAAGATCCCTGGGCAAGTTCAATTTGTGCTTAAAAAATAAAATTACACACTTTCAGTGGAATTGGTTTGCTTAAAATGGCGTGATCAAAAATAAGGCAGTTGAATGAACCATAAACTCCGTCATTCACGTAATACATATATGCTGGATCTTCGATGGCTGGATGTTCAGGCTGGAGGATGCGTTTGGCAATGATATTGACACACAGAGTGAATGCAGAGGCAACATAGTAACGGCCAGGTTCAGCAATGATGCGAACGCCACAATTATAAGGGAAGAATTCATCTAAGGCAGCATTGATGACGTCAGCAACCTAAGGAGAAACCCAATAGTTAACCGATTGCCAGGCTTGAAAAATAAAACTTAAAAAAGACTATTACAATTAAAACTTACGCTATTGAAAGACAGAGCAGCTGAGGACTGGCCAGGATATCCACCGCCAAGATCCAAAAGATCGAAATGGTAGCCCAGTTGTTCCGCAAAGTCAAACAGACCCTTGGCAGCTTTAATGGCACGATGGTACGTTTTGGCATCTTCACAACCGCTTCCAACGTGAAAGCTGACACCAACAACATTCAGATCCAAATCCTTGGCAGTTTTCAGCAAGCCCAAAGCCTTCTCCGGTAAAACTCCAAACTTGATGCCAAGAGGGCATTGAGCTTTGCCATCTACACGTATACGAATTACCAACCTAAGAAAACGACCTTAATTAGAACAACTCAACCAGGATCAACAGGACATCGGAGTGATTCTAGCAGTGCTGACCAATTGCATAACAGGCATTTTATCGATCAAAACTATGCTAGCATGAGCAAGTAATACCACAAAGTTACAGGTTCCTTTGAAATACATTTGAAGATAAGTGCTAGATTAATGTCTTTTGCTGATTGATATTAAGCAAGTGCATTTCATTTTCGTTCGCCTCTTTAAATTAATTCATCACATACAACTGGACTTTATCATACAAGGCAACTTCAAAAAAATAGCTATTGTGTTTCGTTTTAAAAATAGGTAAGTTACATGTCATTTATGAAAACTGAAGTCTTACTTTGCATCAGGGAAGACAGCTTTTACTTTATGAAGTTCTGCTTCATTATCAAATGTCATGAGGTTGACGCCTTGGCTGGATGCAAATTTAATGAAAGATGAAGTTTTGCACGGATTGGCATAAATTATTCTGGATCGATCGACTCCAAGATCAAGAACTTTCTGGATCTCGCTCTAAAAGAAAAAATGGAGAACTTTAAGACTCATGTGGGTCCACACAAATTGGAACCTGCAATTTCACACAACAAAGAATTCACCCAATCTAGATACCAAAAAACAAATCCACAACAACACTGTATGAAGTTAGTATCACAAATACTCCTCCCCACAGGGAAAATATTAAATTTGTTATTTTGCAACAATACCTTGAGTAATTGCAGTTCAATGACGACAAAATCTCATCTTGCAATGTCTAGGACTTGCTTAAAGTAACCATCAACCTCTTCTTTTAATTCATGTACAACGTATTATTGAGAGAATTTTAAAAGACCATTAAAAATCATTCCTTACCAATGCAGGATTGAGTGTCCTTTCTACGAGGCTCTTTGAACTTTCTAGGTTTACATTATGCAGTTCAATTAGTTAATGAAAAATGCACAAGTTGAGTGTCACCTAAAGCACGAAGCTTGCTCTTACAAGTTTCCAGTTGGTGGCCAAGGCCACGTGGCCCTCAGTGGTAGTAAGATTTACTAGACACTTGCTATATAATGCAAAAGTGTTAATAGCTGGCACTAATAAATTACTTATAAGCCATGTTTGACATTAATGGTGCAGTTTTGACATGAGCATCAAATGATAATGTTGCATAATATGCAAATTTTGTCTACTGTCAACAATATAGATTAGCCAAACTTTAAACCAAGGCATCATCTAATGCCTCTTAATTGGCATCAATCAATTTTATAAGTTAAGAAAGTGATTAAGTTGTCCTACAAAAGACCATAGGCACACATGGCTACCCCAACCTTTTACAGGCTCTTAATGTTCCCAATTTACTAATAAGTGCCAACAATTTTCACATCCACCTTTTTTGCCAATAACAAGTACTGTGTATGGCTTCAAGCCTTAGCAAAATGATGTACAAGAACATGCTAAATTCTCTGAGGTGTGATGTTTAGTCAATGTTTAAAACATTGCGCTCAATTTCCCATTTTATTAGATGCCTATGTGAACTTTGGTTGCAAAATTTGCCGATTCTTGGTGATGTTAATCATAATAAAGAGTAGGGAGAACTCTTTAAAGAAATGGCAAATGAATCATTTCGAACATTTTAGATATGTCATGGTAAGATAATTATTAAGATGATAATTTAAAACCAATTTTGCAAATTGGCAGTAAGCACAGATACCAAAATAATTTGATCGTTAAGACTAAGTTACCAGCTTGCCAGGGGAGTTCATTCCGACATCGACACCTCAAAGAACAAAATAAAACATTCCACTTACTTGGGATTTATTGTTTACCTTAATCAAACTTAACATACATCTTCAGGTGTTTGTTACTGAGGCTCTGCCAATCACAAGTAGTACTAGTAGTTTCCACAGATAATAGGTGGTAGGGAAAGGTGCAATTTCAGATCAACACTGGCAACGTATAACCATCCACTCTCAACTGGGACATCACACGCAAATGACTGGTGGCGCTGTTTCGCTGCGGACTGCTCCCCAACCGGGGACCATTGCTGCTAGCTTACCTTAGAAGCACAGTCGAATCCTGTGCCCAAAGCTGCCAAAACTTCAAGCACAGTGGTTGTGTCATTGCACTTGACAGCTGCAAGTATAACATACACAGAAAATGTGAACAATCCATAAGGTGCAAATACAGCAATTTAAAACGGCATGCTTACCATAAAATGGTTCAACACGAGGTAGTGCCAACTTCCACAATTTGTGTTTCTTGACAATGTCTGACAGATCGACGACGTAAAATGGCTCTTCCCTTTCCTAAAAAAATAGTCCAGCTAATAAAAAACTAAGTTCACAAAACGTCGAAAAGGAAATACTTTAGAAAGTACATACGGGGAGAGCAGCCATTTCACGAACCACATCAGTTGCTAACTTTTGGTCCTCAATAACACGGATGGTTCCGCCACGAGTTTCGAAATTCATTTTTGGATGATGGGTGATAAGTGCGATTTAAACTTAAACGGGTTGACGACGAGGGTACGATACAATATCCGAATTAAGGGAGTCTGGAATTATCTGGAATCTTCTTAGAAATACGTAAACTGGAAAGATACGTTTTTAATTAATGACAAATGTAAGAAAGTTTCAGCCATGTTAACCTTTTCAGAAAAATGCACTTACTGAGCCAACAGGAACTTTCACCCCTTTAGCCAATATCAGCTTGGGTCCCAAGGAGGGCCGGTGTTCACAGCCGGGCCGGAATTTTCAACACGGAAGAAGGAAACCTCAGAGGTTTTAAATCCTTGGCTGGAGCTACCGCCCTGGAATAAAAACTGACATGTCAGCTTGAAGCACTTAAAATAAAAAAACTTAAGGCACAAACAATGAAAACGCTAAGGAGGTTTGACGCATCTCAGCTTCTTTTTAAAGTAAAGTGGGAAGCATTCAGTGCTAGAGACAGACAGTCAGACATTGCGCTATTCTCGAACTACAAGAACGTTTGGTAGAACGGAACGTTTCACTGCAGACTTAATTTGCAGGAACATTTTGGGCCCAGACAGGAAAGAGGGCAAGGCCACGTAGCAATTATTTTAATGCACATAACTACAAGAACGTACCCATAGGCTACAGGCAGGTTTCATTGGGATAATACTACAAACTACAACGACTTTCTTGAAATATCAAGCCATATTTCATTTATTTTACTTGCTGTTCCAAACGCTTACTAGTTGAAATAGGTTTTTATATTATATTCTACAGAAAAAATTATTCCTTCCGTTGGCCTCTTTCCATCCCCTTACTTCATAAATAGCAAAGGTTAGCCGGTTGGCCAAAACTCCATCTGGCGGTCTTATCAGTTAGCTAACTTTTCCATGGCATTGAAGATACAGATTTGAACATTAACACGATAGCCTCGTGATAACTTTTTACAAGGTGGTGACAATGACTATTCATACATTAACATCATCATCAGATAAGTGATTTACACAAACAGTATCAGCCAACATTGTAATTAGCCTACGTACTGCCAACAGTTTAAAAACGTTTTAATCCTTTAAATTCTAGTCTTCTTTATTTGGTTGAGGTAATGTTTAAAATCAATTTTAGAAGACTGAACAACGCCCTCCACGACAGTGGCATTTGCAGTTAAATAAACAGAAGTTGGGAGACTCATGACAGCCAACAGTGTTACTGCTGGTATGAAGACACTATAGATTTCTAGTGATGTTATGCACAATATATTTGTGTATCACTACATTTAGGTTATTTACTCTTAATTGTTCACTACCATTGAAAAGCTCTATTAAGCCATGACAACCATAGCGTCACAAATGTCCGCTGATAATAGGCAGTGAATATGCAAGACGTCTTTAAAGAGCCCAAGCAATTCGCTCTGCACAATATGACGCCTACATGACAGTTATTATTGGCCAGGAATCTAGGTAGAGGCGCCATCTTTAACTCGCATTCGGGAACATAACTGAGGATATTGCCATTAGTAGCCTAAAAGGGTTTGATAAAGCAGCATTACTCCTACATTAGTTTGTTCTGTGATGCTTTTATGCAAGTAGCTGAGTTCGTTATTAATGACTCCAATAATGTCATTCAAAGATTGACATGTAATGAAGGAGTCATGATTGCTGCTGACGTCATTAATACTTTTCTCATTCTTTAGTAATGTGCGTGTATAATCTGCTTAACATAGGTTTCAAGAAACTACATTTACATGTAGGCCTACTAGTTTTCCTCGTACATTTAATTTCGCATGGATGAGCGACAAATAATCTTATCAAAGTTTAGTGTCCACGGCTTAGACTCATCGATTTACAGTATCGAACTTTAGCCAAGCCAACACGAAAGACAACCCACATTTTTGTGTTCATTGTTCTCGAATAGATCTTTGAATCTCATTAGCCATATTTGGACAGAGTACATGTCAACGCTACTTTAATTAGGCCATGGCCAACAACAGCGCTAGAATCAGCGAGGGCCGAAGGGGAACTTTAGTTTCAACCAATGCTAAAGGCAAGTGCAGGGTTTGAGTTTTTTGAAAGTGAATTAAAATGGTTAAAAGAGAAGCGCCCCTAACTTGTGGAAAAGGAAGTAAAGTGCAATGGTGCATCCGGCTAAACGTGCTATTTAAGCCTAATATAGAATGGCTTATTTCAGTAACCTTTAAGTAGCAAATGTCGTCTAACAAAGAACTCAACGAATTAAGCACTGAATAGAATCACAATATGCATTTTTATGCATAAAACATTAAATACAACGTAAAATCTCGATGCATTGCCTTTCAGAGCCAACACATCATGGCCCCGTTAAAATGGCCAATGGCTTCCCTGTTGCGAGACTAAATTGGCACAAAGTCAAGATTTCCCAACGCGCAAACCGCCCATAAGAATTTTTGAAAACGATTTCAAAATGCCACCAGTGAAAAAAATCAATTGAAGGAAACATAATCAAGAGCCAGTTTCGAGTTGCAGGCCACCTACGTGTACTGAGGATTTTAGGTGACAGCTGGATATCGAACAATGGCATACAATGGCTTCGAATTCTTGGATCGATAGCCTAACCTAGTTTTACGCTTCGTCTGACTTATCTTTTGAGATTAACGAAAAAACAACGAGAATAATGAGTTGCTAATAAGTAACTGTATACTTACGGATAGAAGTGGTAATACACACACTACAAGAAAGAGCAGATAAAGCATGATAAGCAAGAACCCATCGAGGTCATTAGGCTACCCGCGGGTAGAGGGATATTATCCAAAAATAAAAACGAAGAGGAAAGAAGGAATCTCGCGACTTTTGAGGGCCAACGAATATTCTTGCGATGGGTAGCAAATCCACGAAATGGAAGAATATAAAATTGAAGGAAAACGAGCACGGAATGATCCGACCGAACCGAAAATCCACCAAGCTAAACCAAATCTTCCACCGGCACTCCGTATTTTAATAGAATGGTTGGTTCAGACTAGTTTTTCGAACACAAGCACGAATCACGTGCCCCACCTTCCGTGTCGAGCATTCTGGTTGATTGGCAATTCGCCAAAAACAAACGTGTCAACCAATGAGAGAGCGTCTTACAAATTGGTTTCTGTTGACGCAATCCCGCCTTCTCCAAGAAGTGTAGATGACGTCACTTCGACGAAGCGTAGGCCACGAGGGCGGTTTTCCGTAAACGTTTAATTGATTGAATTGCCTAGTTTTATTTCGCAGTTGGTGGGTTTAAACGGGCAATAAAATCAATTAATTCTTCCCGTCTCGTCATGTGGTGTAACCTATTGTGTTGGCGAGATGTGAACGTAAACACCGCGAAAGACCGTTCTATTGTTATCCAATTAGGTCCATTTAGATGGACTGGAAGACGTGTTGGTTGCCAAAATTATCAGGAAGCTGATGGTCAGGCAGTTATTTTTCGTTCCATGACTATCTCTAATCAACAATGGATTTAAGTAGCTCGTAGATTGTCCGATTGCTTTAAGGATCTAGGCCTACGTTCATCCTTGAAACTGATGCGTACATGTACATTAATTTGACAAATCAATAGGCCTATTTGGCGGGATTTTTTGAAACACTTTAAATATCGAATTTCCTGAACGTTTTACAAATTGTTTTGATATCCTTCATTTATCGAATTCAGTATTTAACCACGTCAAAGACCAAATGGTGTAAACATTGACCATTTATTTCAATAAAACTACAGAGAACAATGTTACACAGGGTTCATGCGCACCTGGAAAGTAAGGGAAGAGAATTTTCCTGACTATCCAGAATGCTGGCGCTGCACAAAAATAACTATTGTTTCAATTACGGTTCAATACATGTAGTTAGGTTAATTTTACTGATAAAAAATGCCCAGAAATTACTAGCGCTGCAAAAAAAGTATTAATATTTATCATTTTTCATTTGAAAGTTTTATTTTGCTGTAGAATTTTTTTTTAAAGTCAGGGAAACTTACTTGGGTTGGTCAGTGATAGTCAGGGCAATGATTTTGTAAATTTTAGCACAAACCCTCTCGCAAATGTCATCCCATCGTATGATGTGCATTAAGTATTCTTTAGTGAATTATGCAACTTTGCAAATTTAAGTTCAACGGTGTATATACTACACTGCTTACTAAAATGCCTAAAATTGCGGGAATACATGTCATGATTCTAAGAAGTTGACATGGTAAACAATAAATCAAGTATTTGGATATCGTGATCCTCGTACTTGCGTCATTTCCCAGTATTAGATGAATATCAATATTGAAGGTTATAGTTTCATTTCGCTATAGTACTGTAAAATATTGTATTTCGTAAACAGGCAAAGAAAAATGTGGAGGAGTGATAACAAAGTAAAAATGAATCTGCCATTGTATTAACTTCACGGTAAAAAAATAATATCTCAAGGGAAAATTCCACAGAGAACGTGATGCCTGCTAAAACTTTCCGTCGATTTTGATTTTCAAGGATTTCGATAGAGGCTCGCAACAAGCCCCGATTATTATACGCAATGATTAAAACTGGATTTAATAAAAGCAAATTCAGCCCATTAAAACAATTTTAAATATATTTTTTTAAAGCGAAAAACAGCTCATTGTTTTTATTAATTGAGTAGAAATGCAGGTGGGATGTAGTCAATGCCCTTTTTGAAGCATTTGACTTCTCTCCTCCTAGGAAATATCGCCAGCTAGCCTCCTTCGATGTTCCCCTTTAATGAAATAAGTGCTTGAACTTTTAAAATGTTTGGCAGCGCCAAGGACAGGTTTTCTAGGAGGGGGATTTCATGGTAAAATATCAGATGTCTATTCACAAGTCTGCGGGTTAACGTATTAACCCCTGTGAGGGACCCCTTGAATTGTTTCAGAGTACATGTACTCTAGGCCATGTCCTGGCTTAGGCTTACTTACAACTAATGACACCGTCCACAGTCCAGCCAGATCCAGTTTTAGTGGAAAAATTGAGAGTGTAGAGAGAACAAAAACGACCCTAACTTGTAGGTCAAATTATTATTTCAAAGGCAAGCTAATTTTTACTGCATGCCTTACAATAAGTTTATATATTGCACTTTAGTTTTAATATTTGAAAATTATCAATACAAAAATCATATCGAACTACAATCACGGTAGTCATTAATTTCAAACGTGACCTCAAGCAATATCGGTTCTAGTATTTTTGGCTTTGTTGGCATGTGAGTTGTGGGATAATTTTAATCACTATCAAAAGCAAATTATGATATAATAAGATATTACTTAATCATCTACATGTACACTGTAGATTGATAGAGGGTTTCATAGGAGTCCAAATTACACTGATAATCTTTAACATATCAATGAGTCCAATGACAGATATTTCATATTCAAATATTTAATTTATTCGACATCTTATCTCAATATTGCATCTAATAGAGAAGTTGTTCCAAAAATAGCTATAACAAGATTTTAAAACCTACTAAGAATGCCTGTTTTTCTTGAATAATACGAACTAGCCTATTTGGATAAAATACGCCCGCATTTTTGAATATTCAACATTTCAAATATTGTCCAAAACTGTGCAATGCCATTGGTTTCTTATCGTTTAAGTTTTGAAAATGAATATTCGAAAGCTTATTTATAGTTTTCTTGAAATGCAAGGGATTTTCATGCAGCTGCTGTCTGATTTTTGTATCTATACAGACTGCAACAGAAGTTACTGTTGTCTTCCAATGAAATGTTCCTTGAATGTCTACTCTCTATTACTGTAGGAGGCTATTCTTGATCGTGGCATATTCAACTTACAATTTTAATATCCGCTCAAAACTCTAGTGCATGTAACTGCAGTGCCTTAATTAGACCCCAGATCATACTGTAGTTTCTTTAAAAAAACTGAACATGGTCTACTATTGTGGTGACAGCTTAAAAGAGCCTAGCTTAGCTGTTAAAGAATTCCTGGCTATTCGCCTATGGCCTTAGTTAAGCGTTTTTACTGAAGAACCAGACTAGGAAGTAATGCTCTAAATCCCAGACGAAAATTGGGGTTTGGGTTTAAGCCAGAAACGGAAACAACACCTGCAGTTTCAAATATAAATCAGGCTTGGAAAAAAAAGGTGCGGGGACCAAGAAATTTAAATAAATTTAATACCAACAACATGCATATGCATTGCCAAAAAAAAATAAAAATAAATAAAAGTGTGTAGATTAATGTACGCGTATGTCGTGGGTCAATAATACACTTAAGTGCAAAAAATTCGACTCACCATCCTGAATCAGGAAAAAATGTTTTTCTCAGCAACGAAATGTCCGATTTAAAATC
>JAQIXS010005279.1:0-12997 GCA_034700785.1 Rossiulus vilnensis
ACGACCTTCCCGCCCATTCAGGCGGTCCTAAATCCTGTGACCACTGGTCATTACACCTCCCCCCCCCCCTCAGAGGAGAGCACTCCGTGTGACAAAGCAAACAACGAAAAAAAAAGTCCACATTTGCTTACATCAAAACAACTTCACTTTTCAAACCATATAACAAATTACGAATTTCAATCGTTCTTTCGGCCGTCCGTTCCGCCAATAACATCTGATACTACACACGCGTCATTCCGTAAACCAATGAGGTCCATTTGTATCCAATCCAATCACTATATAAAACATAGATAATTGTCATTAAAACTTTATAAAAATACAATCAATAATAATCCCCCCTCGTCATAAAAAATATAAAACATTGCCTGCCATCTAGCTAATCATTTGAGTGCTCCGCAATCCATCTCTCATGCCAAGCAGCCTTTTCTTTAGTCCACCCAAAACGGATTGAACAACCCGGTGGCATTGGTGCTCCCGTGCACCGACGATACCATTCGGCATCCGATATCCCTGCCTCGTCATAAGATACTCCCGGCAGCGGAATTAACTCATCTGGCGGCAAATAAGGGGATAGCCGCACCCAGTCCATGTTCGCCCGTGCCGAACATCCCGGCGCCACAGATGAAAATAGCGCCTTGAAATTGCGCGGCTCTCTACCTTGTGACCGCAATCTCGGACAAAACCGCCGGATATGACCCAATTCTCCACACGCAAAACAGTTCAAGCTCGTCATGGGCTGCCGCGGAACCTGTCGCTGTGATACAAAGTCCACTGGACCATGCTGTTTTGCGGGAACCTGCGACCCAGCCATCACCGCAGGAACTGCACCCGGAACGACTTGCTGCCGCATCTGCACAGATGTCATCGCAGACTGCCGCTGATACACAACTTCCAAATCAGCAAGTCTCCGCCAAAAAGACAAAAAATCTGCGAAGACCTGTCCCCGCAGCTGTTCCTGATACCACTGGAGAAGTCCATTGCTGGCATGCTCTTGCTTGGCTAGGTCTGTCATGTGCGGATCCGCATCGTAGCACAACATCTCCACATCCGTCAAATATATGCGGATCGCTTCTCCTTGCGCTTGTTTCCGTGTCAGCAGACCCTGCCACTTGCTAACATTACTCTTCATCACTTGAAAATAAGACAACAGCAAATCCTTCTGCTGTGGCCAGGACATCAGCACTAATGACTGCTCACGCACACGAAACCACTTTTGTGCCGGTCCAACCAACTGAGCCCGCAGATGTTGAGCTAACCGATCCGTAGGAATCCCGTGAGCTTGTGCGACAATCTCAAAGTCCCTCAAAAACTCCTTCACATCCGACAACCCATCAAATTTCGGCAATCGGTCCAAGCTTCCACCAGATTGATACAACCCTTGAATTGATGGCCCATCATCCAATGCATAACAAGGATGTTGCAGCAAATGTCGCAATGATGTAGCCAACATTGCACTCCGTTTTGGTGACTCTGCTGCAAAAGTCCACGATTGTAGCGTTGCAACTGCCTGCTGAACATCAGACCACGTCACAATCTTTCCTTCTCGCACATTTGCGGCCACCCGTCCATCTGGCAGAGACTTCTCCATCAACTCGAATGTGGGCATACCATCAGAACTCCCCAACTCGGCTGCCAACAGTTGCGCTTGTCGTAAGCTTTGTTGTGGCATCAACACATTCGTACCCTCATCATTTTCCACAGTCACAACGTGCTCCATATCCTGATTAATATTTCGTTTAAATTTAGAACGCAATTGTCGGCCCTGCACCTCCTCCATGTAATGTCAGCTCGTAGGGATCTTCTCCGACTATCAGTTTCCAACTTGCAACCACACAGGAATGATCATCAGAATCAGACGGCCTTTATTTAAATCCTTTCTCCACTCATTACAATCGCAATCCAATCTCAGAGCCAACTTCTCCCTTCGTATCAGGTGGACTCCACACCCGGAGCGCTCTACTCTCAACCAACGACCAGGGCAGACTGACTTCCAGTCTGTCTTCATTTCCCACGTCACCTTGCATTCCATTCGAATCCTGAATGGAATACAAGAATTTCCTTTCGCCCCGCACCGGAATCCGGACGACCTTCCCGCCCATTCCGGCGGTCCTAAATCCTGTGACCTCTGGTCATTACACGATTTTAAGTTTTGAAGCAAAAATGTGTTTTTTTGCAGTGGGCATTATCTTTGATCGTAATTAAACTCATTAAATGCCAGAAATAACCAAATGATGAAGATATTCTTCTACATATTTCACAAATATTATGCATGATAAAACTATTTTCCCTATAAACCTGTATGCCAGACCGTGAGCGGGTTTTTCATTGATTTAAACGTTGGCGAAGTGCACTAAATCACGTGACAATTATGACACCTGTTTGACTGGCCCCTGTTTTTTTTATTAAGAAACAGAAATGGACGGATTGGTTTTCATTTACAAGTGGAATACGAATTGTTAGAAAAGTTTACAATTGCGATGTCTTTATATTTAGACCAATATTGCATTTAAAAGCATCTGCAGCAACTGCGTGGTGGTTATCAGTTGCCTATTTGTACGAGCAGCTAACCGGAAGCAATGAATGTTTTTTTTTCCCAAAACCTTTAGTTTCACGTCATTGAGAACCAGTTCATAACTTGACCACCAATTCGGACAGCATTTGGGAATAATTGCGCTCGACGTGCAGAGCCGGCAGTGATACTGATTTATCTCGATCTCTCAATGAAATCATGGTGAGAGTAGGATAATGATGGATTTTTTCACGAGAAAGTGCTGGCAAAGGCACATCAGCTGAGGCGCTTCCCAAGCATGGATCATCGCTTTTCAAAACCTGAGAGTACATTGTGGAAGGCACTTTCTTCGGGCTGAAAAATAATCATCATAACAGAATGAGTACAAATTGTAATTTGGAAAACTTTGAGATAATGAACGGATGGGGACGATTTTTGGTAAATTTTGAAGAATGTTTTATTGAAGTTAACACCTATCTGTAGATGCATGTGAGATGCCAAACTAAAAAACGAATACATGTACGTAGAATACAAGTTCAGTGAAAAACATTACTCAATAAACAAGGAAGATAATATAGAAACAATTTCCATTCAAACATTTGGTTTAAAAAACTGCAGAACAATCATAAAACATACACTAAGACAACTCGTGCTTCACTTTCGCATTTTAGAAAGTTTCATATCCTCGCACTTTCATATTTCATTCTTCCAAATGGTGAAATGTCACTTTATATCATCCATATAATGGCCACTACCAACTCTTTCATTTCTCTTGATATATCGTCGGGCAGCAGCTATATCCCGCGCTCGTAACAATGAATTAATCATAATTCTCACCGTCCTCTCTTAATGGATGGCATTTTTGGACTTCCATCCAGTCCATTAAATAATTTGTACAACCAATCCGTATTGGATACTTTGACCGTCCTCATGGCGTCTTCGGTGTCTTTCGCTCTTCGATCCAAATCTCCAGGCGGCGAAATGGGTCTGATATCTAGATGATAAGTAGCAATAAAAGCCAAAATGCTTCTCGGTCAATTAAACACAGTGCGTGTGTGCTTTTTGTGCTCAAGTACTGAAATTTTATTGACATTTTTTTTACAACAGAGAAAGCTGAGACAGGGTGTGTGAGTGTTTCAAAATATGAAAGCTTGAAAGAAATACGGTCAATAAGCTCTGCAGGCTATGCATGCACCTAAAAAAAAGATTATGGCGTAAAGTAAAAACCATTTAACAGCCCTAAATTAGTTACCGGTAACATCTTGCGCATCTTTGCTGATGAGTGGAGGTAATTTGGCGTACATTTGACCAGGTGAGACGTCGATAGGCAAATTGGGCTGTTGCCAAAAGGATTGAGGCAAAGCTCGCAATTTCATGGGAAGAGGCTCTGCAAATTGGGGAAAAAATATTTCTTCATACAGTTTCAGCTTTTTTGGTTACCATCTGTATCATTGCGGGGGAAATCGAATCGAAAAAGTACATGTTCTCAGAGAATTACACATCCAATAATCGATGATAAATGAGGTTTCTATTGGCAACCAGCACATCACATACAATGATGACACATCTTGTCGTTGTCATTTTAAAGGTATCTCCAAGGAAAAAAGTCACTTAATTCCAGGAAAAAGTGTATGATTAAAGAGATAATTGCATTCCGAAATCGGAGGGAATTGCGATGTAGGTAAATATTTGTTTGATTGGGGAATTTAATGTAGGCCCTGCGTATTAAACCATGCTTAAAAGTTAGCGAGCGTATTTGAGCATGAAATGTCAATTGAATCTCGTTTAATTTGCACTAATTAGTAATTACGTTTCAACTGAAGGAAATAAAAATTAACACAAGTAATAAATTTGCAAATTAAGTGTTTTGGGATCTTCTCAAGTCCAAAAAGGAGGCTCAACATGCCACAAGCTGAAAATGACAGCTAATAACGTCCAGAATTATATTTGTTCACGAAATAGCGTAAAACGTTTTCAAAATAAAAAGTCAACTTGCAAATGACAAAAAAAGCAATTATTTTCAATTATCTTAAACACCTTTTTCGACGGTATTTATTGAAGGAAATGGAATTTTATACATCAAAGTTTCTAAAAGATATTTGAAGAGAAAAATTGAATACAATAATACTTTTGAAAAAAAAATTGAATACAATAAAACTTTTGAAAAAAAATTTAATACAATAATACTTTTGAAAAAATTGGACTAATTTTTCTATTTCAATTTATTTTTGCCTAAAGCAGAAACATATTACCATCAATCTATGGCCTGATCTAAGGATATAAATAGAAACCTAAACTTATATTCCAAGTAATATGATGTATTTACACATTTTAATATTTTCAGATTTCCATTGACCACGCCCTAATTGTGAGCAATCACGCAATACGTTATCGAGAAAGAGAAGTGAAATTTTCCCATTTGCAAATGATATTGTTAAGAATACAAGGAAATGTATGATGAAAACTGCTGTCTTGTCACGTAAAACATGCAACTCATAATTTTACAAAATTTATCACACTTTCAAGTTTTAGTCGCTCATTAAATTAAAATTATTTTACCTGTATGTAGTTCTATTTTTTGAACTATAAAAATGCAGAAAATAGAAAAAAAAATTCCACTTTTTTTCATTGTTTATTGTTAATTTTTCATATTCATGAATATTATATAACGAATAAATATAAAAATTCAAAAACTGATCTGCTCATGTTTTACCGCTCCAAAGGTAGTGATAGTTTCACATATCCAAAACAATTGCAAGATGTATTAGAAGTTGACATTTGAAGTTATTAGAATCTAAAAACGCACGCAACTGCTTTTATGCTAAGTGCCACGTTTTAACCACACTTGCCTCTCTTGACCTTTGGTTTTAGCAGGACACTGGTGGCTCCCGATTTAGGATTGCCGCTTAGAGAAGATGTAAATCCAGTAAATAAAGTAGAAGACACTTTGCTTTTCAGAGATCCTATTGTTGAAGTCGAGGTTTTGGATGTCGCGACTTCTCGATCAGTGCTCAAGTAGGTTTTCTTTTTCTTGCCCTTACCAGGCAAACCCTTAACCGCAATTTCTTGGCCATGATACTTGTATCCAGGTGGTCTCACATAAACCGGCCCCGAAGCAGTACTGCTGTCACTCGGGCTAGCAACATTATCATCGAACGCATTCGTATCTAAGCACGTTGCACATTTCGAGTTAATTTCTAATTTTTGAACGGAATTTCCCTTTTCTTTTGATGGTCGGTCGTGTCCGTTGCTGTCTTCATCGCTACTATTTTTGGGCGAATGAAAAACGGGCTTACGTTTGCCGCTCATATTTAACATTCATTTTTATCCGAAATGGAAATCCCACTGCCCTAAAGACTAAACTGATGAGGAACAAAAATATAAAATACTGTAGATCAGTAAGAACAACTCGTTCAAATTCATCCAATTTACCTTACTTCCTATAAAAACAAACATCGTTTAATTTCAATGATGCTCTTGAATTTAAATTTGATGGGTAAAAACTGTTTACGAATCTCATCTGCTAAACATATAAGATATTTATTTTATACTTGCAATATGTTAAATTTTATCCAGAATCATCCACTTTGCCCAAGTCAAATGTTACATTTTCAATGATATTGCTAAAGGTAGGTCCGATCCTTAGCAATTTTCTTAGATTAAATTAATATTGCATCGTTGACATCTGCCGAAAACCAGGTTTGAATGTTAAATCCACACTCGAGCATTCGTGCACAGATAGTCCAGCGAAACCCTGAACGAATTGGCATCCCATCACACATCTCCCGAACTCTGGGAATCGCAGTCGAGCAAATTCCACTGAAACGGGTTCTTTAGCCCTTATGAGTCACACTCATAACCTTAGAACACGTAATCGCAAACACGAACCCTCAACATTTAGGGTGAATAAGGCGGGAGGAACAATTTCCCTCCAAAATCTATTGATCACATTGCTGACTCTCCACTAAAACAACTTAGTTTGGTTACTAAGTGAGTCACGTGGCTATTGTGTAGAACTTGCAATTGGTCGACAAATTCCAGGTGTAAACTGTTTATTGTCATAGCAACAAGACCGTTGCCATGTCCACAAAAGATCGTTCAATATTTCATATAATAAATAGTTATGCAAGGAGGTAAACGTGTGAGAGATTGTTTCATTACGCTTGGACAAATATGACCGGTATTTCATGAGGCACTTATTTCCTGAGGTGTAAATTTCCTCAAGGGGAACTCAAATTCCTTTCTTGAGAACCAATAACTGCATCATGGTAAGCATTTCCGTGAATGCAGGTAAAATACTGCAGAATCCAAAAATCCACCAATAAAGATCACAATCCCAGGCATCAAAAACAAAATAGAAAAGAGTAATGCAAGCCGCTGTGTGAAAGATAATTGCTGAGGTGAATAATTAAGGTTCACAATTACACAACAAATTTCATGAAACGTTTTAATTTAGTATTGAACTCTGGAAAGCCAAAAAACTGCTTACAGTCTTCTCTAAATGTCTTCAATGCATATATTATTTGTTCACTCCTCTCAGGCTGGATGACAAACACATGCATTAATATTATTTGAGTGAAAAATGCAATAACTATAAGTTCCAATTTCAAAATTTTCAAAAATTATTGAACAAGAACTCAATTTTACCTTATTTCACATTAATCGAGACGACATTTGATGCTTGCATCAGAACAACATGAGTTCTAATTAATCATATGAAACTAAATGAGTGTAAGAACTCAGCAAAACATTTTATGAAAAAGGATACAGATTAATGATGTCAAAGGTGCAAACATGGATATGCCAAACATAAAGCCAATCAACTCAAATATTATAAGAGCAATAGTTAGCGAAAGTCCAATGATTAATCTGTAAAGAAACCGTGGAAATGAGAAAAAACATTAATGGAAATCATTTTGGAAAACCAGTTTTAACCCCTAAATCAAAATGTAACGAAATAAACGTATGGAATAAAACCTTAAATTGCCAATCCCAGACGAGTTATTACTAAGAATATGAATTAAAGACAAACAGTTCCCATTTTTTGGAATAGAAAAATATATCTTATTTTCGTGCAGCTACTGTACTTCATTTTGGTACAACTTAGCAGAAAGCACTCTCGACTTCAATATCAATAAACAATATAAAAACCCACTAATTTATTACTAATTATTGTAAAAGAATTACAACTCACTGCGTATCTTTAGTGTGATATTCACTATCTAAATATTGCAGTGGCAAACACGCCTGGACATTGCTTTCCTGAAATTGAAATACATGAATGGTAATCAAGAGACATTATCAGGTACTGTGACAGAGGGCCAGCCTAGCAGACCATCAGCCATGCAGGACGTTAATTGTAAAAATACACAAAATGTTACCCTTGACATCAAGATGGAAACTGCCGTCACAAAATGTGCGGTGATAACCAGGAAACGGCATGGAATAACAGATGAGTCAGAATTCATTTCTGTATCTGGCGCTTAGAGTTTAGAATTGTCACTTCGCATATAGCCAGAAGTTAAGAACCTGAATAAATTCTCTAGCACTTCCTCCGAATTCAAATCGAACGTCTAACATGCTAAACTGCCAACGTCAAAGCTTATCTATTCAAATACACAACAAATATAACGCACATCCCCATACGACCTGAAAATCTCAATCTGATGGAATAATTTCGAACGAAGTAGAAAGCAGACATACACATTCAAACAAGATTGTTAAACCACTGCTGCCATCTGTCGTGCAATTCTTTTAGCTCAAGGCCTCTCTCAAAACTCCACGATTTAAACAAGTGGAGCACAAACGCTGTCATTGGCTCATTTTGGAGTTCATTGTTGGAAAGGTGTGAATGTACAACTCCAAAAGAAATGGAGCGGTCCTTTTAAATCACCGTACCAAAATGTACATGTCTGCACGATAGTCTGGGGCAAGTAGTTTCACATTGTTTGCAATCAAAATATTTTAGTGTGAATGCCTATTTTGAAATCATGACACAATTTTGGTGACTTTGACCATTGCTTTTAGGAATTTTGGAAAATGATCAGAAACAAGATTGGAAGCGGTTTTAGCTGGTGCTCTAAAATATGTTGTTGATGTTGTGAGGTAACATCAGTCATTTACCTTAGGACTTTAATATCAAACGATGGCCTAGTTAGATGCAAAACATTCCGTTATACTGGAATCACAATCTCACGTGTGTACTTACACTGCATATTGGATATAAGAAAAACCCAGTAAAGTGAGTAAGCACGAAACATGTGACACTTAATAGCTAGCATTTACATGCAACCAGATAAAGAATAAAAAAATAGAAATATTATCCATAAAGGTTGTGTTAAATAGCTGAATTTTCTTTTGCGCGTATTAATTACTAACATGAAACTGGTCTACACTGTATAAAGCCTTGACCTTTGATTCCGGAAGTTGCGAATTTTGGATTGTCCCAATAAATCTTAATCTTAAGTATGTAGATGTGCAATGATAATTGTCCATAGACTACAAATTTGAGTAATTTTGAGAATAAGACTTGTTTTAAATGTCGTTTTAATAATGTGCCTTACTACCTCCGTCCATAGAGAATTGATTTCTACAATGGTCTTAATTATTTTTTAATTAATTAATTAGACGTGCTTGTACGTCCATGCACATGACACTGAAAAATACCATAAATTTAGGAGAATCCTAGTCCAACGCCACTAGTCTTAATATTACAGCAAAACGTGGTTAAGATGACAGAAAAACGCAAATGATTAACAATGCCAATGAGAGCATAGATCGAATTTTAGAGCGCTGAGGACATTTAATTATAAGCTACTGCAGCAAGTGCAACAGTGCCGTCCAATTTATTAAACAGTGATAGTCTATGTTGTTTATTTTAACTAATTAACATTATGTAACGGGAATTAATAAGGCACCCCCCTCCCCAAAGTTTTATTACAATAATTGAATAAAACTTCAGTATTAAAAACATCGTTTTGTAATTAGTCGAAAAGAGCATGGCCATTAGCTTCATTGATTTTGGACGGGTTACATTTGACCCAAAAATTTATATAAACACATAATCAGCAAAGATAACTTGAAATTAAATGTATAAAAATGAACTACAGAACTAATTCGATTCTGTTCAACTGATGGTGACAACATTTCCTCAATTTTCTTTCCGAGAACTGTATTTCCACTAACGTTAAATTCGACTAACGTTTTCCTGCTACTAAAGAAATCGATACCATACCATCTAATCTCAAATTTGTGGTCATAACAGTAGTACTGTTAAAAGTATTAATAAGTAATGTTACCATTGATGTGGAAGACAAATGTGAGAATTTTATTCGAAATTTTATATTCGAAACATTTGTAAATTACACACAATTAATTATGAAAGCATTAAAACATTAAACAGTAAGCATCGATCATTAAGTCGTCTCAGATGGATCCCCACCAAGAAAGAAAATTACACATTTTTACTTCAAATATTTTTTATAATGGTTAAATTTATTTTTTGCCGTGTAGAATTCGTTTTCCACTAGGGTCCGAGTTCATTTTTATAATTTGAAAATGTCCTATTTATTTTTAAAAAGTGAAATGTACTTGCAAAAACAAAAGAAAGTCTAGCGCAATATTAAGTCGTATAACACCTTTTTTTCAAGATTATTTAATTATTTATATATTAACGTGACATTTTGTTTTCAAATTATAAAAAACTAGCTCAGTTCCTAGTGGACTACCAAATCTAAACTGGAGAAAATTAAACTTAGTCATTATAATAAATATTTAAACCAAAAATGCGTAATTTGCATTTGCATGCTGGGCAACCTTTTCAGTTGGATTTAAAGAAGTTACTTTAACAAAAAAAAATGAGAATATCGAATCGCAGAGCAAAATTATGTTGGAAAATTTTTCTCATAAATACGTTATTCATTACAGGAATATTTTCCAAATTAGGTTGCAGGTATAAGCGTTTGACCGTCGTATTTGCAAAAGTCCATAAACCAACGACCCAATGAGAAGTCTGAAATTTCTGAAAGTGTCACAGGATCTGTCGTACGTAGCTTCAACTGTCCTAGAACCAGACCAACATAATCCCAACCGTTACATATTCTTCAGAAGTGATTTTGGGGGCAAAAAAGCCGGCTCTGATGGGACGCATTTCGGCCAATGGGAGCGGAGTTAGCATCCGCACGAGGTCTGGGCACCGCCCCTCGGGTACCACAATGATTGGCAGCAGCTCGATGCGGTATTTGGGAAAACGGGATTCAGGATGGCCCGTGATGAGGATCCTGGCCCGAATATCGCATCTTCAACACAAAGTTAGCAAGAAATGAAGCCTTTCGAAAGTTGTCTGGCGGTAATAAACTTTGAGAAACTATTGCGCGAGGAACTGAAGGGGTTAAACCAATAATAAGCAAAGAAACATTAAGGTAAGTTCCACTGTATTCCGGTTGCACCATTAATTTTAAACTGCAAATTAACCCACTCAAACCTCGTTGTAAGCTCTGCCACAAATATTCCATAAATGAATTAAGCTTTATGTTCCCATATCATCCCACAATAACTAACAAGCGTGAGCCTTCCTGAAAATATCGAGCTCTCCAGGGCTTGTCCAGCAACAACTTTAGCTGTACAGGAACTAAAAATACCTTCTAGTTTAACTATATTTAACGTTTTCTAGTTTTCTACACAACTAATTCACGCTAATAAAGTGATCTTTTAGCCTAGCCTGAGCCAGGCTTGAGCTTCACCAAACGTTAGCAGTAATCTAGCGCTAATATCCCAATTAACTGGACATTAATTCAGAAGATCAAACTGTCCGAAATCTCACTCTGTTCGGCTTGTGTTGAATTTGCGATCGCCGTTTTGCGTGAAACACGAAGACGAGCACGTGTTTCGGGCGCGGACCCCGCCCCCGCACCAATCCGATCGGAAACTTAATAGCAGTTAACGAATTACAAGGGGTTGTTGATGCTGAAGGGTTATAAGGTCAGCGGGGGACGAATTAGGCAGACTTCCAAGCGGCTCCACATTGGTCCTTTTCCGGGATTTCATCCTGCAAAGTGCACCTCAATCCTTGCAGCACGCAGCGGGCCTGGTAGCGCAGCGGTACCTCTTGTGTCAAAATTCTTGGAGGCACCTACCAGCTAACAAGACAAAAGTTGGTGATGGAGATGATTGAATGGAGAAAGTAACATGCATTTAACTCTGCTTCCGACCGGAGACCATCTCTGCATTTGCGTAATTTTGAGTGGAAACTTCAGTTTGACGGACTGGTGTAGTGGCTGCTCGGTGGACTCGTGACTCTTCAGGACCCTGATTCTTGATTCCTTTTTGGAAATGCATCCTAGTAGCCCAGTTGCCTAGAATTCTAGATCAGGCACAAACTGCATCGGATAAAGACTCCAAAAATTGTTCAGTATGACCTGTTATGGAGATGTGCCCTTCAAACTTAAATCAGAGGTCGTTACTAAGGCAGCTGAAGAAGATCATACCGACGATGGTAGGTTCACCCTCGTCCACTTTGACCCGTAGGATACTCAAAATCGTTGACTAAAGTTGGTCATAATTTATGCATCTCTCGCAACGCCAGCGCAGGCCTAACCTCGTGAAACTGTCAGGGCACAGGGCATGTCATAGTCTAACCTTGCGAGGCTTATCTCACTAACCTCATAACATAAGCGCCCGAATATTGTTTCGAGTTACTTACACTTGCAGTACGCTGCACGATATGCGTTAATATGCCGGTTGCGTCATCCAAGAATGCTTAATTTACGATTTAAAAAACGACCAGTTTAATAGGGAATAAACCGTCAATCTGTCATCAAAATCTGGCCGTGCGATTAGAAGTTATATGGCTTTAGGCCAATGCAAAGGATGCCAGAAATTAAATTTAACCGAAGTTTAGTACAACAGTTAAGGTTCGATGGTGCTCACAGAGACGCTCTTGTTATCGAACATATTTTTTTTACATATAAGAAATATGTATAAGTAGCTATCCATATATATGTCAGTAATTCTCATTATTAAATATTTCGCTAAACATTTTTTATATAAAAAATACAATGTATACATGATGTCTTTCATCATTGTAAATCGTACCATTTCCAATATGGTTAAACTGATATTACTGGCACATATCAAATGCTGTGCCGGGTAATTTAGATATTAACTCCAAAATTCAAATTGCTGCAAAAAACGGTATCAATGAACGAGGTTAACTTATTTATAGTGTATCTGCATAATTTATATGGCAAAACTGGAGGTTCTATTCATAGTCCAGAAGTTAGTTTAAATCAGCTAGTACTACTTATACTCGGGACCATGCAGTATCCATTTCGGTTGGCATTATATAAATCAATTTGAAAGCTAACATTTTCTCTTATCCATTAAATCAAAACGCTCAATGAAAGCCTAATGACCGTTGCGGAGTGTCAGAATCGAGCAATATCGAACCAGCGATATTGAATTACGGTGTAATAAATGCTAGAATGAACT
>JAQIXS010005280.1:0-12997 GCA_034700785.1 Rossiulus vilnensis
ACGTTCTAGAAAGCAGCATGTTAAACATCGTTGAAGTTTACATCAGGGCTTTTGATATCAAAATGTTAAAATCCATAAGAAAAATGGCGACCGGTAGGTAATTTGCAAAGTCTTACAGTACTTCCTGTACAAATGTATCCTCGAATTTAAAACCCTGACGTGATAATTTTGCAAGCCTTGCCAATTATTCTATCAAAAGACGGCTGGTAAATTTCAGCTTAAGGGCAAAACTCGGGCCAAACTATACTAAATTTGAGTAATAAGGCTAATCTCGGTAAAACATCTAAGCGAGACAAGATAGAAATTAATTCCTGCTGCTTTGCTGAGATCGAATTAATGGGGGTTTTATCAACGGGCATTTATAATGCACCAATAGCGGATCTGATAAGGATCCCATATTGCGAATTCCCGTTCAGCCCGCGGGACTACAAGCTTAAATGGCCTCCCTTCTGATTACAATCCAGCATTAGAAGCTATTTTACATCGATTTGAATCTGGTTTGTCCTCCAAACACGTCCAGAAAGTCAATCCTTGACCCTATTTTCACTTAGATTGATACACTTTTTTTTACAGCGCCGAATTGTCGTCACGCTGGGAATCACAAATTTCGGTTGTACCTCACCTCACTTTCTTGGGCTCTTCTGCAGATGTTGGAGACGGGAAATTCATTTTTATAATTTAGCATATTTGGAAGTGATTTGAGTGAATCAACTGCATTTATATTTCGAAAGTTAATTTCTAAAAATGTAAAAGACCTCGTCATCAAGCACCTGATTATGCAAAGATTTGAACAATGTCTATAATTTAAGGGTCTTGGATGTAGGATTTGCTCGAAATTAAAATTATGTCTTCATTACTACCGGAATTGTTAAGCGATTGGCAATTACGTATCAAGTTGGTAGGAATGTAATTTAAGTAAAGCAATTAAAACGTGCAGTTAATACAGTGTAATAAGTGGAGAAATTTTAATTTTACTTCCAGTTGTGTTTCTGCGTGTATAATTTAAATGAACATTTAATGAAAATTTGTTTCGTGTATACCATTGAAATGAGAGCAAAGAATGAACATTAATTAAGCTATTATGATTAACAAGTTCAAAAATTGTTTATCAGCATGGGAAACTTTGTGGAAAACATTCGATGTGAAAAACAATAGGTAATAAGGAAAAGTTACCGAATGATAAATATGTAAAGATCATATCTTGGCATTAAGCATAAGAAATCAACGTTAACTGTGAAATAAACGAGGAAAAAGTATAATAAAAGAGAAAGGACTTGGCATGGAAATCTAAGGATTGCAAAATATAGCCATTTTTTTAAAATTAAATTTTGGTCTGAGAATTTTTTCAAGTGTGGTAAATATTTTAAACATCACCAGCTCGGTAAACTTCAAAACATGGTCGATTGGTCTCACATGATTCGACTACTGCTCAGGGAATCAGCCTTTGTTCATCATTATTGTTCACCATCAGTCATGTAATGAAAAATAAAGCAATTAAAATGAATCCCTTAAGTGACTAAAGATTAATGAATAAAGATATTTAATCTTTGCTCAATATTATTGATAAATTACAGTATGTGTCCTAAGCCAGACTAAATGCCCAAGAACTGAGGTTAACTTTGCCGCTTTCATTAAAGTAAATTGTTTGCCCTTGAACAATGACAACTAATCGCCCGCTGCCTTCAAGAATGACCAGACCGGCAATTTAATAGCTTTCCGTTACCAATGAAAAAAGTAAAATTATAATACCGTTAACAAGCGCTTAAATGACGTCAACATGCATTGGCTGGTCCAATGGCCGTGGATGCTGCACCTCTGCAACCTCTAAAATGAACAGGGGGAAAATTAAGCCAATTTTGTTATTCTTGTCGGCTATACTGTCCTGACAAGGTTAAGGTGAATCACAAGTGTGAAAAAGTACATATTAGCTGACCACTCTGCAGCGACAGTTATTTCTCGAGTTAGGACCTTATTGGGACACTAGAAATTATCGGAGAAATTAACAGTTCGTACAACATTGAACAAGTTGGCTTATCTTGTAATACTGCATACAAAAACACCAACTGTCCAAAAAAAGCTACATATCAACGCATGCAGATTAGTGTACAATATATTAATCTTTCCAACAGAGAATATTCCATACACAATATTGTATTCCAGAAAAACCATTTAATGCGGCTTAGACAGAATTCGAGCAGTTTTGGAATATCAAATCCGTATCGACATGATAAGTTTTGAACTTCCAGCAACATTAAGACCAGAATCATAATAAGTTTGAAAGTTCTGAACAAACACACATGAACTCAAGACGGAATTCAAACAATACAATAATACAATAAAATATTTCATAAGAACTCACAAGTTTGAAAAATAATTTATACGTTTAGTCTAAATTACGCGAACATTCAATAATGTGTGCGCTCTCCAGTTCAACGTGAGCTTTGCAATATAATGTAAGCCTTCTTGTATCACTTACCGGTGTTAATTTTTAAAGATGATACAAGTAAGTTCAAATGCCAAAAATTAGTAGCCCCAGTATACATGATTGCCAATGCGAATGATTTTGTAGTTATAACTAACGATCAAGTGAGTCTAGCTGACAGTTGGTTCTATCACCGGTTATGTCAACAGAAATCAGATATGGACTCAAAAATCAGTGTCAAGCAGGGTGTTTCCTATTAAATTGCCAGTCGACAAGATACGAACTTTGAAGAGCAGCACTTGGCATGTTCGCAAAGTACTCACTTAATGTCCATTATAGCTTCAAGTGCCTTTGTAAGCTACAATTAGCATCCTGCAAAGTTAAAACACACAATTGGCCACCTATCCCCACCCTCCCCCACCCACGGTCGCTGACGGTCCTCACGTATTTGACCCTTATGGGCATGCGATTCGTAAATCCGCTACAAGGTCTACAGGTACGCAAGCAGGTATTTGTGTGGGACAATTCCAAAAAGTAAAAATGCAATTGCGAAGCAAACGGTACGGTTGGACACACCCTTTTCCTCACAACAGCTTTTTTTTGACCACTTTGGCCTTGCAAATGCAAATCAGAAATGGGGCACTGGTAGACAATCGCACCTCGGCAACAAGCGTTCAAATTGCAATCAAGATTAAGATTGACTTAAATGGAGGAAATGTCGAATTGCGAGCGTGGAAATGACCCCCATAAGTCACCTATTGCAATACAACAGCATTTCGGTTTCCAGCAACGTGTAAGGCATTCTGATAATTTCCACCATCAAAAGTTTACTTCTTGACCGAACACCTCTAGTCCATTACAGTCCTGATTGGACATGTAGGCTACCTTAGGAAACAGAACCGTCAATTTATGTATTCATGCATGTTTTTATCAGGTGCCGTCCTATGTTTACGTTAAACGACATTGAATTTCAATGCAACGTCTTAGTTCCAAATAAAATGACGTCAAAAGTTAACGTTAATGATTGTTTTTTTTTTAAGATCTTCCAACTGATAATAGCTTATTGACACATAGCTAGTTTGCTTAAGTAGCGTAATTTAAGGTCATTGTGGCTATTTCAAACATACGATTAAATTAGGAAAGAATGACCAATGTTTCTTTAATGAACAAGTGAGATGATCCATTCACAAAAAATGACCTAAAAAGCGACATTTAGTACAATTTAGTGCACTAGTATCACGTATGTTTTTTTTATTCATTTTTATATTCAGCTTATTTACAGAAATGTATGCATTTTTTGTACAGTCTCTGTTATTTTATTTGTTTTAGTTCAAGATCAACGTTATTAATGATAATAAAACAGTAGTAAGTAATGTCAGAAGGCGTAAGGCCTTGGTGCTGATTAGCTAACTTATAATTGTGTGCGTTAGTGGTCATTATTGACTGCATTTACTGTAGTTAGGAGCTTAAACCCTTGCACAAGACAACAAATTAAACGTCTGAATTTTCTGTCCACTCTTTCTACCTCCCTTTTAATCCATAATGTCCGATTTTTGAATCCCCACTTCCTCCAATCTCAGACGTCTTTTATAAACGGTCCGAAACAATGTTTAGTCTTGCAAAATGTTTGCAAAATCTGCTGTTTTGCTGACAAACTGAATTAAAAATAGATCATAGTTGCAGGGATAAAAAGCCATCAGCAGGGAGTCTTTACAATGCCTGGTTTCAATTTACCGGTGACTTAAACACTGGCGCTCGTTCAACGGATACCATGGATATCTGATGCCATCTCAAGCGCAGATCCCTCGAACAAAAGACCTTTTATGTTACAACGATTTTAATTACGATACGGTAATTGGCAGCTTTGTAAACGAACGCCATGAAAAGGTCATCAGCTGTGATTCCATCAATAAATGGCTTCCGTCATCCCCCACAAGCCTTCGATGACACGCGTGGTATTGACGCTGGTAACAGGAAATGAAATGCAGCTGTAATTGGCAGAACCTCCAAAAATGTTTGCTAACCATATGCGATACGCAATACGCTTTTAGGTATAGCAACAGATATGCTCTGACAAAGCACAAAAGAGCGAAGAAACCAGTTGATTTGCCTGTTTTATACGCTTGCTCTTGCAAAATGAAGGATTATTTGTTGAGAGCTAGGGTTGTTTCAATAAAATACTAACAAAGGAATTCAAATTTTGAGCAAATGTTGGCAAAGACTCTTCAACAAGTCCACTGGAGGTCATGACCCCGACTTCCTACGGAACATTTAATTACGATTATGTCACTTTATCGCCCGGTTTAATCTACGGACAATATTAAATGTCTGGAGCGGAGGTGATCGACACTAATTGCTGGAAAACGAGTTCTTAAGTCGCCTCCCCCCGTTTGAGAGGACTAACTATTTCCTTCATTAACAAATTTATAAAACGGTTATTACCCTCGCCTGACATAATTTTGAGGTCTGGAGAAACCCTTGGAGAAAAAGTAGTTAAACGTTCATGTGAATAATAGCAACCTTTCAGACTAGAGACCATAACAAATGCGCTTTAATTGACTGCCAGGACAATAGATGTCAGTAGCTTCACTTAAAATCTAAAAACTTCAGCTTCGGCTGCCTTTTGTCTGCCACTTAAGACCGTTAAGTTAGAGAAACACTGCGAATTTTTTTATAGTAATTTGGCATTCTGCGTTTAAAGAAATTAAAAGCTGTCAGCTTAAGAATGTTTTAATTATAAATGAATTAAAAAAGCTGATGTCATTAAAACGCCAGCTTGTAAATGATTAGGTATACCGGAATTAAAATACTTTTGTTAGTTTCCTGATGAATAAACCAATAAAATTAAAATAAATGATATTAATGTTAATTTAATTACTTTTACTGACTTAAATGGCCGGTAAACAGCCAGCACTATGCACCAAAATTGTAGTATCACACTAAATGTATATTCCAATTTCATTATTGCCACTGATATAAGACTTCAATCATCGTTTAAGTATAAAGAACTTTCATGCTACTGTCAAATGCGAACAGCGCAAGATTTTCGCTTTAAATTTCAGAAACTTGACCTGACCTTTTGTTCGCAGTTTTACTATAGAATTAGTGAAATACAGTCCGCAAACCTTTTTAAAGTACAGTTTGGCCATAGGTGAGGAGAAAACTAAAAAGAATGAAGCCACTTGAAGGTCAAGAGGCATGAGTTTTCCCAGCAACACCTATAACAATGCGTGGGAGAGTAGCCTAGAAAGTAAACTGGTAATACGTTCGTCTATGTATGTGGAGGTGGGCGAATTGCAGTGAATGCTTTAACTTGCAAACCTTTACTCAAACAGTAAGTACTCAAACAGTACTCAAAAAGTAAAACAGACCAAAATGATTTCTGTGAAACATTAACATAGTTTTAAAGGACAGCTCAGCTTCGGTGGTTTTTAATTTTTTAAATGCAGTCACAAATGATAAATTGTTGTCAGCTTTTCTACTTATATTTTGGTTGTTTTAAAAATGTTTACAAAAAAGTAATACTAATGAAGAAAATGCTACAGGCGAGATATTTTAAATACGAGATCACAATTGAGCAGTTTAAGTTACTATTTTCACAAAACGAATTGGTGGAGAACTATGTGTTGGTAAAATGATACCAAAGATGAATTCTTAATTTATTTCACATATTATTATTATTACTGTCGTGGAGAGTGCGTAGACCCCCTTTAAAGGGCAAGGTTTCGTATTATACTAATATTTTAGGCAAATGTTGAGTATTAAGAACACTCATAAACACATTTAACATCAGACCAATGAAAAGGTACACAACAGAAATATGGTCACACGTTGATAACGAATTTAGTATGCTTTTGCAAATGACTCGCACAAAGATTGGAGCACAAAATTGGCAGGGGACAAAAAATGCACCTGTGCCGAATCTGCATTTCAACATAGCGTTCCGAATTCTGGCCCACCTGCTTGGGCAGGGCAAGGAGTTGCAAAACAGCATCACTGTTTTGGGAACTGGGTTACTGCGACCAAGAACAACATTGTTGCATCTGTTGTCAGACGCTCCAGGTGTCTGACGTGTGGGGGTGACAATAGGCACGAAGATCCATTTCGCATCCAAACAAAATTAGGCCGAATTAGCGCACCGGTTTTCGGCAATGTAGGTCTGCTTTTGAATACCCTAAGATAAAGCATTCCAAAGCCCCTACACACGAAAACCCAATTCATGCCAATAATAAGTCACCTCGAATTAGAATTGAATTCCTCGAAAAATGTAATAGAGTATTGTAAGATAAGCAAACAATCAATTCTACAGATTGGCCATGATTCTACTTTCACCTGAAGAGGTAATGATTATGAGAAAAGGTAATGATTCAATCTTGACCTGTAGATAGAAAATAGCTCAGATCTTATTGGAGGACCAATTCTGCACGTGTAAAAATACATTTAGCAATTACAGTATAATAAGTATTCGAAACATAATACGTGTAATTTGTGCATGGTGGGCATTCTTTGGCTCAGCCTTATTCAAATGAGATAAAATTATGACGCAATTTTTAATTCAGCGAATGAGAGAAAGACATGCAATATCAGAACATAATTGGTGAAAACCAAAACAATTCTTGTAGCGAACCATATAAAATTTGGTGCTCATAACGGTACCGTTTTCCCCTCTCAAAAGATGAGAAACAATGCCTTATACACCTCCAAATCTGGAGCAATGGAATAATGGATTGTGGGAAATTGGGAACAAAGGGGGCATTGAGGGGGAGGTGGATGCGAAGGTACGGTGCGTTATATATAAGCCTAATTAATTGTTACTGGGTGCCTGCTAGAGATAGTGGGTCAGAAATTTCGTGATAAATGGCCGATGTCGAGGATAGTGTGCAAAGTTTTTGCGGCAACACCCTGGAATTGTTCAGCCGAGAAAGCTGGCTTTTTCCATGTCTCACACTACGCATGCGTCCAATGGTCGGACAACGAAATTGGGGTTAATGTTGTTACATAAATTCGGATGGAAATCAGATCGAGGAGATAGGTTTCGATCACCTTGTCGGTTCTGAAGCGTGCAATTACTACAGGGAAAACTCAACTGTATAAGGTGTGAATTCTATGAGTAGTTGAAGGAAAACAATTGCAACACTACATGCCTCTCGTTCAACGTCAGTCATGGAACAAGGTGACGCAAGACAGAACATGTCTTTGACATGCAAGTTGTGCGAGGCAAAAACACGATCAACTGATGTAAAAATATGTACCCTCACTGCGTCATCTAATTTGGCACTAACCACTATTTCTTGAAAAATCACTACATTTTGCACTTCTATCCCTGGGATTTAACTGTTGTTTCTCCCCTACCACGTGACGGAGGGTTAAAAACTGAATATAATCTCTTTTATTAATAAAAAAAAGTACTTTCCCCTATCTTAATTAAAAAGCATTTAAAAATTGGTAAGTCAGAAATGCCGGTTGTTATTTCTGCGGTTCTAATTGGGAAGGCATTTTGTAAGGGGAAATGCATCACATGACGCCTGAGTGCGGCCGTATGAGAACCTGGAGTGATAGTATAATCCAAAACCTGATTTATGCGGGAGATTACAGCAGCATAAATATTAATAACTAAGGTTATAATTCTAAGGCAAACCAAATCTAAACGGCATTCCTTACCCATGCACCAGCAATTTAAGCTGGTTGGTAGCAATTAGGCCTCCAAAAGGTGATAAATTATTAAGTCCAGCATGCACTGCGTTTTATATACATGTATGAGTCACGATAAAAAACAAAATGAAGGTTGCAATGTTTTTCCTGCATATAATTAACGTTTACTTTTTAACATAATTTTCATCTATAGTAATGAAATTATCTAGTTTCAAGTACTCCTGTTCCCTTGTTGTTTTCAATCGATGTTCCTTGCAGTTAAGAAAACTAATAAAATAGAATTTCTGCCGCTTAGGAATTTAACATTAAGATTCCTCATTTCAAATGAATTGAGGAAGCCTTGCTACTTTGATAAATTTCATTAATTTTTCAGCCTACAATTTAGCTGCAACATTAAACTTAATTTGTATCTGCATTCGCAATGGTAATGAAAATCAAAGAATGTTGTTTGACAAGGAAAATGGCAAATTTCCAAATAGTCTTCCTTGAAACTTAATTGCAGTAATGCGAGCCGTAAAAAAACCCAATGTTTTTTGTATTTGTTTAGAAATTCGACAATTCTTTAACAATACAAAACAAGGTTTCATTTGATTTTGTTCAAGATTTGCTAAAGTAATACAATACATGTACATTGATCAGCTATTTTTGTATTATTTTATTGGATTGTCTCATTTTTGTAAATTGCTAAACTCTATCGAAAACAATTTATAGAAATTCTTTTTTATTAAAATGCTCATGCATTAAGCATACATTAAGTGTATTTGAATTTGAAAATTACTCGGTTTTCGGATGCATCTAATGTACATAATAATGCATGCATTTGCTAATAAAAACGTTTTATGGCATTTCATCATTCAAATTATATTAATAATGAATTATTAATAGAATTTGAATGATGAAAGTATCGCTTGACTGCTTAGAGCCAGTCCGAGGAGAGTTTCCGTAATTTAAATTTCTCATTATTAAAAAAAATACATAAATAAAGAGATACATGTATTATGAGTCAAAATATACATGTAAGTTTAGGAATAAAATGTTGACTCAATTACTTGGTGGTTACTTACATGTATACTAATTTTAGTTCAAATCCAAAAACAGCCGCTTCTTTTTATTAATTGGAATATAATAGGATGATAAAATTCCTCGTATTTTTGTGAAGTTCACTTAACAATCAAGAATAACGACTTTCCACTAAACTGGTTGAAGAAATATTCACATATACATAACATAAGCGCTAAATTACGTGGCAAAAACTTTGGTTTACTAATAAATTCATGAATTAAAAATTTCCAAAACGTTAATTACATGAAAGCCTACATTAACAGGTACGCCGTCAGATAATGAACGTATCACGGTTAAATTTATATGAATAAAAAACTATATGGAAAATCGTGACCATCAATTAATGCAAAAATAAGACGTATGCATTCAGAATTTTTAATGAAAATAAAATTTGGGTTCCGCTAAATTGACTGCCTTCTTCGATAGTGAAAACGCAAATAAAAAATCACAGCCGATGAAAGTAGAAGTGGCGAGATTATGAGGTGGACGACCGAATATCACGAAGATGGTAGAATGAAAACAACCAAAACCTCGACTTTCTTCTGAATTAAGTGAGTTTGGACGATACAATTGCCAGAAATATTTAAAATATTTCAGCATTAATCACTCAAGGAAGCAGAATGGGAAATAAAGTATACATCAATACCAAAAACTGATATGTTTAAGGAAGCATTTGGGAAATCGTTACTCATTTTTTTTCTACAAACAAATATACACAGTATATGAAAATTATTTCATGAGAGAAGGTATATTCACCAAAACATTACTTGCAATGGCCTATTTTGTAAATGCACGCTTTATACAATTAAGAAATTGTCCGTTTGAAGCACTAGAAAATATATTTTCACAATTGTATAACGCAAACATTTCGAAAACATTTTTGCCAAATCTAGTCTTGAGTTATAGGCTGTATTTGCTTTGCTTAAGAATGCAATATCATAATTTTGATTAGGATTCAGTTACGTACTACAAATAAAATTAATAAAAGCAAGCCATATTTTGGAAGAATTGACGTTATTAAAGTATCGATTTGAAATTAACAGATTTGCCCCTGTACATTTTTAGCAAATATCCACGAAAAAAACTGGGAGAGAGGGGAACCTTACGTGGTTATGATTTATTGACATCTCCAAGCATATTTCTTATTTTAAGGTCCTTGACTGCTGCCTTACTTTTCTGGAATTTCATGCATGTATCTGTGTCGGGTAACGACTTTCAAACAACCTAATTATTTTCAGATTTGCTATGCACCATACCTGCATTCTGTTTTTATTTTTAAAAATATTTTGACAAATGACTATTTATGCAAGATTTTAAGTGGCACTCAAGGGGTGAAAGTCACGTTGCATTGCAATCGAGTTTTACATTAGCTGCAAAAACTGCAGAAGACTGACCACTTTCCATCTCGAGTAGTCATGCATTTCGCCTAGAAAACAGCATTATAGGAAGTCCGAAGGTGGCTTGTCAAATATATGTAGGTCCATCATTCCTCTCAAACGCTTTGCCTTACTATACCCAGGAAAAGAGATCAGCGACCCCTGTTTAACTCTGAATGCCTTAAAGGTAATCGCGTAAGACCAAGGAAATTCCTGTTTGAAATCGTCTTCGAGGAAGGAAAAAAAGACGAGCTGATGGCACGAAAACCGAAGACCATGTAAAGTGTGCAACACAATAACAAAAAAAATATAAAACAGCAACCGGTCTGACAGCACGAACCAGCTAGATCACTCTCAAATTCAAAAACAATTTCACTTCCACGTGTGGGAAGGCAATGAGTGGAGAAAACTGATTTGCATAGAACAGGATATCAAATGAAGCCTACGCATTAATGAATGTTTGAAGGCTTACAACCATTTAACAACAAGTAATTCGCATAAATATTGAATGATACCTTAACTCCTGCAGGGAAATACTGACAAATGAAAACACTGCAAATTCGCTGAAACCTTTCAAAAATTTTCTTCAATACATTTTAGATTTCTGTCGGAAAGATATAACATCTGGCTTTCTTAATTAGTATCTGCAAAGATTCGCCCTATTTACATGTAGTTGTTCTCAAAGCTAAATAAGACAGCCTTAAGCTGGCAATATAATATTTCATTATTAATTCCATTATAAATATTGCCAAAGTATTCATCTATTTGCTGTTTTTTAATTTTAGAAATGCCGACTGGACCAACTGTCTTTGATAAACTGCTTTTCACAGTTTAGCAATCAAAAGAATGTGAAGATAAGAGGCTGAAATACATGTAAGTGATTTAAATCAGATTGAAGTAATAAAAAATAATATGCTTGGGTCTTTCAAATCAAATAGCGATTTGAAAATCCATAATCAGACCCCCATATTCATTCAAGCACAAACTTGCAAAACGAACAATGTTTATGGAAACATATTAGAATGGTACTGAATATTTACATGTATATATGTACCACGAATTCGGACAGAGTCCGATGCTTGCATGTACAAGAAGAATAAATTATTTCAAAAACAATATTAAATACTACATTTTGAAGATGTAGTCGTATATCGAAAACATTACTTAATTTATACCATGAATTGACTCAAAATATTTTAATACAAGCAATATTAGGCAAATAAATAATGCAGCTCAGTCTAAATGGCGCATGTAATACCGAAATAAAATCCAAAACAACAGAACTGCATGCTTAATCAATTGTAAATACATACGTGTACATGTATACCCACCATATTTACAGTCTTTTTTGTTTGTTGACAGTAGTGTGTATAGTTAAATTGAAATTTATTCTTAATTGAGTAATTCGTAATCAAAATGAAGCAGAAGTGTGTAACAAATCAATCCCTTAATGCGTTTTCTCAAGTATATTATCTAACTTTAAACAGAATTAATTGTGTGAATTAAAGGTCGTTCTCTTTAAACGTCGAATGTTCTTACGTTGTTTTTAGTTAAAATTAAAATGTATCAGAATTTACTGTGCGAAACGAACGTTATTTCAACGTTAATTTCTTATTTCATACAAGCAAAAATAGTACTATAAATTAATTCGTTTTCCTACAAAAAGCATAATGTTTTAATTATGCGTTTAAATTGAATACAAAATCATCAACTTCGGTGAGAATGCAAAAGTAAATTACATATTTTTTATTTTGAAAAGGAATAAATATTAATTTAAGTAAAACTGCATGATTTCACACAAATTCTGTTTAAAGTAATTTTATTTAGAAAAATCATATCAACAATAGATGAATTTCTTTCAAGAAGTTAACGATTGTTAATATGATTTTTCCAAATAGAAAACTCGTTTCGCACACAAAATATTTAATAGTAAAATAATTATTTTAATTTTCAAAATCGCTTGTTTCTCACTGTACATACTGTTTGCAGTAATACGATGTACAATATTAAAAAAGCAAATTCAATTAAACTAAATACGCGTTACAAATTCATTGGGCTTCTATAGTGACAAAGCGAGTTATTCAACACACATTTGTAAAAGGAAATTATCTTTGTTTACATCAAAGGATTTCCCACACAATATAAGACAATTATCAACTTCAATGTTCATTGAACTGTAACTGCACTACACCATCTTGTCCTGCCCCGAAATGGACAACCCTCTCCACCTATCATGTCCTGTGATAGGTTGCATGTACAGTACGGTATATAATGCACATGATGTTAAATTATTTGGACAGATAGGACCAAATTATGACATCCCTAACTTCTGCTGTTATATTTCCAAACTAAATAGCATCAATTTCTAATCGCATACAACATCACAGACATTATACCACGTCAACAAGGGAATGTCACCAAGGATGAGTGAGTTTAACAGGCCGTTATCATTATTCTTAGGAAATGCTTAGGAAACTTCTGCACA
>JAQIXS010005281.1:0-12992 GCA_034700785.1 Rossiulus vilnensis
GACACAAGTTAATACCGTATTTGCTCGCGTATAAGCCGCACTACTCTTTATCCTAAAAGTAAACGTAAAAGGACTTCTCCAGATTTTGGAAAAAAAAAATCCCCTGACTTTATCCAAAATGTTCGAAAAATGGAAAGAAAATCTTACCACTTGCTGATGTGGTGTATTGAGAAAAATGACGTCAGTTTCCCTCGTGACACAAGTTAATACCGTATTTGCTCGCGTATAAGCCGCACTACTCTTTATCCTAAAAGTAAACGTAAAAGGACTTCACCTCGTTGGGCGTTTGTAGTTTTAAATGGTTTTACAGGCAATTTTAATCTTCTTCAAGGAACTTCAAGTTAATTTTATGAATAATTTAATTTTTCTTAAATACAGTAGCAAATACAATGCGAGCAAATATAGTAAATTGCGTCCATTTTAGACCTTTTTACATTCGATCTAATTCGTTCTAATGGCCTAATCAACAGGTCATTAAAACCGGATACAAATGTTGAAAATAGCGTCCTATTTTTTTCGAAATGACGTCACATTTACACGTGCGCCCTACGTCACATTCGATTATAAACGATATCTATCTTAGATCAATCGACGTTTCACCTAATTAACAGATCGTCAACATGTTACAAATATTCAAAATGACGCCGTTTAATTTTAAATTACGTTAAATTTTCAAGTAACATGACAGATCAGTAACAAACTCACGTGTTCCGACGTCACATTTGAATATACATGGCGTCTGTTTTAGATCATTCGATGTTATTACAAATTATTAACTCGAGAATTCAACAAATCCTAAAAATGGCGTCATCTGGGGGCGCCATTGCCCACAACAGATAAAGTGACTGAGAAATGATGGGTTTTAGTGAATGCCTTTTATTTAATAATCTATTGAATTGGAAAAAGATGACCAGTACACGACGTCCTTTATGGACGGCCCTAATTTGAAATGATGTGCTTGCAGATGACAAATTCGAGAGTTTAAGATAAGAGTCGTGCTAAGTGAGCTGCGTTACTTACACAGGATGTTGAAAACGATTCTGGTGATGACGGATCCCTCCCTGGCCATGTGATACACGTGGCAGGCGAGGTACTTCCGGTGGTACTTTCGGGTAATTTCCAACTGCAGGCTGCTCTTGGCATTGTAGAGCCTGTCCTGCTGCGAAAAGTCTGACTTGAACTGGGCCATGGACGTCATGTTCTCCTCGTCCAGGAACCACTCTACTTTCTCTGGAGCTGGATTCACGTTCTCCACCACACAATGAAAGTTCAACGTGTTCTTTTCCTTGGTGGTGAACGTGGCTTCTTCCGGCAGTCTCTTCTCCTCGAATTCCAAGTGAGGCTGGGTTGGAGGGACTGGAAGTACAAAGACGACAAAGATTTCTTTAGTTCAAATAAAGAAGATAGCATAACATTCCAATTTGATGACGATGCCTGCAACAGCTTGGACAGGATTAATAAATAGGTATTTTCGAGAGAGAAAAATAGGATAAATATTAAAATTCCAGTTATTAAGATCAAATGTTCCCAAATCTGGTTGTAGAACGATCTCGTTTATGCTGTAGCAGAATTAATAACTATACGTGTATTTGGCAAAAAAGCAAGGAATTTTTAGAAAAATGTCCAATTGAAATTGGAATTTTACGCTATTAGGCATTTTTCTAAAAAATTCCTTTCTTTTCCCCAAATATGTTTATTATCAAAGCTTATTGCAGAATGATCCTGTCTTCGAGAAAAACAGGATAAAAAAATCTTAAAATTCCAGTTATTATTCCAGAATAAATTCCAGAAATTAATGTATGCGTATGTGTTCTCAAATCTAATTGTAGAACGATATCGTTTATTCTGTAGCAGAATTAATAAACATACTTGGGGAAAAGCGAGGAATTTTTAGAAAGATACCTAATAGCGTAACATTCCAATTTCAATGATAATTGCTAAGAGTTCATTATCATTATCATACTGTATATGATAATGCAATTATCATTGAAATTAGTTTTACGTTATTGGGCATTTTTCTAAAAAATACTTTGCTTTTCCCCAAATACACTGTAAGTTTATTATCAAGCTAATTGTAGAATGATCCTGTCTTCTCTCACAGCTTGGGTTAACAGAATTCATTAATGAAGACATTTGGGAAAAAATCATGGATTTGGAATTTATCGGAATTGCCTCGTTGACTTTACGAAAAAGATGGAAACACAAAGTATGATTCGGCTAAGAAAATAAAATCCTCAGTTCTTCATCAAGCATGGGCTTGCAAAATTAATTACAAAACATTTTCAGGAGAAAAGCGAGGAATTTCAAAAAAATCGTCCATTGTTCGGCGGCATCTCGCTGACATCTCCTCGATCACATATTTTTAATTTAATCAAGGCGCAGGTCCATAAAAAGCAGCATTGTCTAAATCGGTCGCCCTAATTTCCGGCACAATGCCTCCTATAAATTTAAAAGAAAAGCTCATTCACGTGCTTTAATCGAGTACTCGGTGCTTTGGGTGGTATTCGTGAGATTGCCAACAATCTGCCTTAATAATAGCACCATTTTTTCCCCTATTAAAAACGCCAGCTCCCCAGTCCCGAGGAATTGATTTTGAAAAGCGGTTTTCGCGCAGAATATCAAATTATGCGATGCCCGTAAATCATGGCACAAAGGACGTTCTGATGGCCAAAAACGTTTGATTAAACTTTGATGCACTGCGAGCGTGTTGTTATTGGAAGACGTTTTGCTGCAGCGCATTGGCGCGGATAAAGGCATTATGCATCTTTTATGAAATTAGCTTGCATTTTTGCGAAAACACGCTTAATATGCAGTAACGCTTAGAAATGTACAATAGCGTCCTTGTTTGGAGAAGCTCTGAGCGCTGCGTTTGGGCTGGGGGAATGAGATTAGAATTAATCTCGATAATTATGAAATAATTATGAAAAGTAGCAAGCTTATTTGGATATTGTTGGAGGTTAAAATTGTTTAATTCGGTTGGTTGATTTTTCAAAAATGTTCGTTCCTTTCATCATGATATGGAATAAAATGGAACGCATAACGTAATTAATTTCCAAAAACATTTCCAGAAAGTACGTATTTTTTCAGACAAAGACGAACATTTTGACGAACATTCTGAAGAAATGAGCTAGAAAATCTGACGGAAAAGTAGTTGGTTAACTTTTGTTTGAGATATTTTTACTCCTTTCATTATTTATCTGAAATGTAAGTTGATCACTTTTGAAAATGTTTTTCAATGTACAAGTACTGGCATATTTTTTTCAAACAAACACGAACATTTTAAACAAACTTTAAAACAACAAAAATAAATAAATAAAGACAAATTCAGTCCGTTCAATTTTGAAAAACGTTCAATAATTTCTTTATATTATTTAACTGAAATGGAACTCAATTTCTTTTCTCAATTCATGTCGACAAAGTTTGCTTAGTTTTCAGACAAACACGGACATTTTAAAAGTAAAATTTAAACTTAATTCAGTTGATTCAATTTTTACGAATATGCACTCCTTTCATTACAATATGAAACACAATTTCTTTGCAAATTTAATTTCGAGAAACGTTACGTATTTTTAAGACAAACGCGAACATTTATAACTAAAATTTAATTTTCTAAAGAAAAAAGAAAAAAATATTAACTATCGCATTTTTATAAGCTGCCTATTTCTGTCAAATATTTTCACTGCATTCTCAATACATTAAAAAAATGTCCAAACACTTCTCAGGAGAACCCAGCGAATAGCATTTTTTGGTCTTTACTAATTTTTTAGATATTTAAATTTTTCAGTTTTTCATTTGAATATATTTTTCAGTGTTTCAGTAATTTTTTCAGATATTTTCATTTGTGACTTTCGTTTGACATCGCAGTTGTCCTGGGTCATGTGGTGGTGCTCATGGGGCCTGCGATTCATTGTTAAACATGATGGACTGCGGCGTTATTGTGGCTTCCGTCATGGCCAGGACCTTAAACAGAATTGGCACTTAGGCCATCACCTCTGGCAGGCGTCCTTCCTCATTTGCATGCCCTTTCTATTATGCTCATGCATAATATGCAAAGGCCAACTGGCTTTTTCAATATCGCCATTCCCCAGGATATTCTGTTTCGCTTATTGTACTGCTCTCAGCAGATGGTACCCCGGATGAAACAATTGAACGGCCAGGGCTCATGTCACGTCCAGTTGCGTTCCGACCCAGCTGTCATTTTCGTCATCTTTGTCAGCTCCCTCTTTTATCTCGTCGCTTCTCATCTTCCTCATCCTTTTTTCATCCCATCATCTAACTTTGCCATGGCATCCATGTCGCCATTTGTTCAATGTTATCAGGTGACACTGGCATAGCTACAAACTGCCGATGGCAAAACACGTCAACAACCTTCGGGGTTGTCTGTTTAGTAAGCAATCAGTATTTGGTGGCCATCACCAGGGTCGACCAGCTTTAGAAAGGGGAAACTAAATGCCGCCATCTTGGATGTCCAAATTTAGACTCTTCCAGGATCCTTTTGGTGTCTGCTTGGCTTGCAGCAGCTGTTCATTCATTTTTCAAAAAAAGGAAACTGAATTCTAGGTACTCTACGGATCAATAGTCTTTGTCTTTTTAAGAATTCATTAAATTAACATTAAGCATTTAGAATTTTATGTAGTTTAGAAAAAAAGTTTTTATTTGATGTTAAGCATTTGTCAACATAGTTCGTATAATAAGCGGTTAGCTTGAGATTACCAAATCGTGTTGATACCATGCATTCTTTAGGTAAATAATTATGGTATTTTAATTGTGGAGGGTCATTGAAATTAAAAATTTAAAAAATCATTTAAGGACTTTTAGCAATGGCGCTCTAACACACTCGACCCGGGTGTAAAAATGATGCATGGGCATTTGTGACTTTCCATAGGCTTTTTGGTTAAATATAAAATTGGCCACAAATGGACCATCATATGGATATATGCCTATATACAGTTGATATATGGACATATATCACATTTTCCATATAGAGTTAGATCAGAAACGGGCCACAAATGGGCCGATATGTTCATATATGTCCATATGTTTTTACATCCTTAGATACGACCATGAGCATATATGTCAAGATTTCTACATAAATGACCATACATATCTAAATATGTCAATACGGTATACCTGGAAAATATAAAAGTGGACATGGTTAGATCAGAAATTGACCACTAGTGGACTTTTCAGTCATATTTTTCATACATGGCTTTATCTAAATTTGATGTGTGGCGATGTCAATACTGTGTATGGTCATATATGGACTTATACATGACCATATACAGTGTGGCATATACTGTATAAGCCCGTATATGGCCATATTTAACTTCCCACCCGGGGACGTGAACTTATTGTGTAAAATACTTCAGCATGTTCCTAAACTATCCAAGGATTGAGCATATCTGCAGGAATAAATGATTCTAACGCTTTTAAAATCAGTGACTTTCAAGGACTTAGATGGCCTTAACTTCAGTCATGGCTCTTTTAAGGACTTTGATGACTCTAATGACCTTAGCTATCTTGTTAATGCACGAAAAACATCACCAGGAGCAGATTTACTTCAATTTCTTTCACATTTCTGGTTTCAGCAGGGACAGGGTGAGGACCTCAAAATGCTGTTGTTATGATTTAGCTGCAGGCATCGCACATCGCACTAACATCACCTAGCAGGACACGTGCCATAAAATCCTTTATCATAAAATGCTTAGGCGTTTTTATTTACACGCATGAAGCAAACGCTTAGTCTTATTGAGTGACTTATTGGCCCCCACCAGCGTTTGTTGATAAAAAAAACAAGAGTTTCTACAAGAGTTGCCGGAGGCGTTCACATTATCACTTGGAATTTAAAGTCGATGCAAGAAAACGCACGAAGCCATGAAGATCGATGTCAGTGCCCTCCTCGCACAACGATCTTAAAATATGCGAACATTTGTTATTGGACTTTTGCTTCGATGCTCAAATACGTCCTGAAGATATGCCAGAATATTGCGAGATATTAAACAACCCACCTACGACGACCACCCTCATCGGCTTGGAAGTCATGATCCAGGAGTGGTGTTCCCTGACGTCTTGACAGTGCCAGATGCCGTCGTCCTCCATCAGGGCGCCTTGGATGCGCAGATAGTGGTGGCGGCTGGTCTGGTTGAAGCCCATGTGGAAGCGCTCGCTGGCTTCCGTTCCCAGCGGAAGTTCCTGCTCGTTGCGCAGCCATCGCAGCAGGCCGGTCACGTTGGTGATGTCGCAGGGCAGCAGGACAGTGTCCCCTGGTCTGGTGAAGATTTCCGTGTAGATGGCATTGCGGGCTCGGATCACGCTTTGTTCGGCGATGCCTGCAAGGAACACAAGAAGGAATTTAGTTAGTGGAAGAAGTTTGACCATATATGGGCATGCATGACTTATTCCATATATATCCATGTTTTACATTCTTACACATGGTCGAACGTATGAGTTCGTACCTGGAAAATATATTACCGTATCATATATTTGATTATATTTTCCAGATATTGGCATGGAGATAAGTATTGCCTTATCTGTGAATATTTTACATGAAAGGCACATTTTTATTCATGCTGGCATGTATTACATTTGCTTAAGGGAAGTAAGCAGTAATGTGATTGTCTTGAGAAGAAACTTTATCTAATAAACAAATAACACATTCTTTATAGGGCAAATGACTTGCACACATAGCCACATATAGATCAAGTTTCGACTTGATCACCGTGCATAACAAAGTCAGTATTTGGCGAATGGCCATATACTGTGCGTACTTATACTTGACCATACATGTACATACACATATCCATGGTACATACATGTGTAGCCCCTTATATGGCAATGTTCCACTTTTCCACCAGGGTTATGCCCTCATTTCTGCTTCCATTACTTTATATAGCTGCCAAATTTAGTTTTGACCAGTGTAGAATTGGTTGTTTGCTAGGGTCAAAGTTATTTTTTATAAGCTGAAAAAGTCCAGATTCTGTATACAAAATGAAACCTTCTAAGAGAATTGCATCGCGTTTTTTTCTTTTGTAATTTATTTTTTATAAATCAACAGGACATTTTCAGATTATAACAAATGACTCAGCCCTAGAGGACGATGAATTCTGCACAGGAAAAAAATAATTTTAGTAGTTGTAGTAAGATTGGAAGCATTGATGTGGAAATATTTTTTTGCATGTTTTGGCTAGGCCTTCAATGTTGGAAAGATTTTCTCCAGAATTGGTTGATTATCGACGCTCTGTGATTGGCGCCGATCCGTTAACCAGACAGTCTTGGTGTGGAAAATAGTGCTACAATGGGGAATTTGTTTGTGACAGCGTCCTGCCGATGTGCGGTCAGCGGTTGCCTCCCTTATTTGTCCGTAATCGCCTTAAGACGTCAAGGCAGGATTCCCATCATTGATTGTGAAGGATGTCATCCTCAATACACTTTTTTCGTTTTTTTCCCTTTTACTCTGCTAGTGTGATGGATTAGGCCCTGTAGGCCGCACTGTCCTTGCGTCGTCTTTATCTCAAAGATCAATATTGTTATTTGCAAGTGCGCCCGCAGAGACCCTGGAAAAGAGGCCCAGAGGAAGTTGGCCTGGCAATCAATAAGGTGAAAGCCTTCGGCGATTAATTGAGTCATGAATTTATTTACTGCTTGGTGAGTTAGCGCCATAATGTCCCATTAATTAGAACAGTGGCCTGCAGTTATGGGAAGCGAGGTGGCGCTACCAATAAGGGGCATTGTGGAGATGGTCACACAGCTGACAGTGGTACAAATTGATGATTTCTGCTTGATGGGTTTGGTATTTATGATGGATGACGGTTGGTTCAATTAGTTATCGGTGTGGCTTTTGCTATTGGATGAAGCCATTGGCAACAAACAGACCATACAAGTATATATGCCTGATTTACAGTTTGTGTCCATAAAATACTCATATTTCCTTTAAGGTTTTTGACATTCTTATACACACGTGTATGACCATATATGTCAAGATAATTACAGATATGGATGTGCAGGTGTCCGTACTTGGAAAATATATTACAGTAACGTATATTAAAGTTAAAATTTTATTTATTTTGACGTGTATTAGATTTTCTTTAAATAGCAGCTATGCATTGACATACATGTACACGGCTAGACCAGAACTTGACCATAAATGTCTACTCATATCCATATATGCTTAATACCCTTTATAATACTCCATAAAATCCATATATGCCCATACATTTCCAGGTAGGTTTTCACTCTTACGTATGACCATAGATATGCCACCTTATTTGCAGATATGGTCATACATATTTCTGCATGTCCATACCTGGAAAATATAAGTAATTTATAATAAAGTTGAAAACTTTATTTACATTTGCATGCATTATATCTTCTTTAAGGAAATGAGCATCAATGATATTGTCTTTAGTAGAATATGAATATTTTCCATGTGTGACTAAGCACATGGACATGCAACCATACATGGCTTTATCTAATAGTCATGTAACACATTTTCTATACGCGGCTATGTCTGGAGTCATATATGGCTTTATCTAGCTGCCAATAGCGTTGTAAGTTAATGGCCATATATGGACTTAATACATTATTATTCTTATTATTATATTTATTTTACGCCAACACAGCTTATCCATGGCTCTTACTTGAAGCCAAAATTCGAGTTTTGATCACTCTAGTTATTCGGTTGCCGCATCGACCCACGCATGCACCCCCGAAAACCAAGATGGCTCCTCTCCCGGAAGTGGCTGGAGCAGCCCTGGTGGTGTGGGCGATGCCAACTTGACCTTGCCGGAATGGAATAGCGGAGCTGGAATTTACGATTGCGCATCGCTCGTAAATTGGCTGGCACAACATAAATTACCCATTTAAAAAAGAAAACCAAATTCCCTGGCCTCCTTCTTCCCCCTCCGAGTGTAATTCCGTCCTGGTACCACTTCCATTCCGTGTCCCAATCCCAGTTTTATCTTCCTCCATTTCCTCCGCCAAATCCAATCATCGACCTGCAGCCGCCCTTTTCAATTGCTCTCCTTTAATCCACATTCTTGTTCAAATGTATGGGATTTTCCCCTCCATCCCAGAGCTCGTTGCCATTGTCCCTTTCCCCCCTCGTGCCATCTTCTCCGGAGTTGCTCAACTTCTCCAGCTTCTCCAGGCCCCCAAACGAAACCCAGTGGTATGGAATTATTACATCAGGGTTGTCCAAATCCCAAAAAACAGCCAAAACGTTAAGACCTAAATGGCATCGCCCATGCAGCGTTTTTCGTCCAATGGGACTTTCCCCTCTTGCCATTTTCTGAGGATGGCGATATTTGCTGGAAATTGTAGCATAAACCCTACTGTTACAAAAAAGCAATTGAAACCACGCCATCTGCAAGTTGCATGCTGTGAGCGAAACGTTTAAATAAAGTTGATCACAAATGATGGATTTGCTAATGTGCAGGACTAAATCTCATGGACTCTCATGAAATCTCGTGGAAGCACTGATTTACATTTCCTCAGAATAATATTGAAAAATATGAATAGTGAAGTGGATATTAAACTTATTACGGATTTGGTAGTGTGGGGGACTTGGTATTTAAAATCAAGGAAATACAAGGATTAAAAATATTTTAAATATTTATTGGGCTTAAAACAAAGTTGTCTACATGTATTTGAGAAGATAATTGTGTTTTTAATTGGTTTAATTGGCGAAACCTGGATCACATATGCTGGATTTTAGCCCAACTTAAACTTGCCTTTAAAGGCTTAAAAACTCTATTAAATGTTATTTAGAAAAAAACTATTAGAAGGATATGCTTACGGATTTATTTTAAAGAACTATCCCACCAATAATGCATTTTAATGGATATTTCAGAAATATTAATAATTCCGGGAATGCTTAGTCATGATATTTGAGAAAACCAGATAAGAATTAGCCTAATTGCCATACGAAATGTCTCGAATAAAAAAAATAATAATTTAATATTTGTTTCCAAAATAGGCTAGTCTTCAATTTTTATGTTCACTCGTGTTCCTTATGGATAATCCTGCATTTTCTAACGAGGCCCTAATCACTAGATAATTAGACTCGATGCCAGCTATTAATTCCACTAATCAAATTAATCAAATTGGATTTATTCATAGCGCCCTTCAGATATGACAGTAATAGCCTGACGTATTTATTTTTTTCAAGCTGAAGGCCCTTATTGTTGGCATTTATCCTGATCAAGTAGGCGCTCTGCATCTTTTCCATGCAGTTGCATTCAATCAATGCATTAATTTGGTTAATGCCCTCATATCTGCACCCCTGATTATTTCATCAAAGTGCGTTTGAGTAATTAAGATGCAAATGCTGTTCCGCGCGGACTAATGAGCGAACGCCATAATGGATGGTAATGGCCGTTGCATTAATTAAGTCAACACGTTAATTTGTTTGCCCAAAGACAAAGTGCAGAACGGCCCAGGTCTCGAAATACGGCCCCCCCGCGATCTTTCCACACCAAACTTTCATTTGCATATTTAACCGGCTCATTAATTAATTGCTCGCCCGTAGGTTAATCGCGAAAATACGTCTGCTGGAGAACCACTTTAATTTAGGGGAAATGCCAGAGGTTGTTGCTGGTAGAAAGCAGAAAATAAATAGTTGGACTCTGCTAAGGTCACGGCATCGCCATGACCCTTGAAAATGTTGAAATGTAGCAATTCTAGATCACATTTTAAAATACTAATTTCATTGGGAGAAATGACCGATAGAGTGCGTTGGAACACATGACGTCATTTGGGGAGTTGCTGTTAGCAGGTCGTTATATTTGTATATTTTGAGGATAAGCTGACCGTATCTCTGCTAATGACATTACTAATGATCGTGTAATGTCAACTGAAACGGAATGATTGCCATGTACTGATGCGAATTCGGATGTTCATTATTACCGGGGGTGTGACTAAGGTTACTGTCATTAATACAGACCGTGTAAGGCCCTTTTAAGTATAATTCTGAAAATGGGTTTCAAGCTCTGGAACAAGGTTCCTTAACCTGGGGTCTTCAGAAACATTTCAACGGTCCATGAACTTGGATAAGAAAAAAATCGGTGTTTTTCACATAATTTTTTTTGTACAAATAAAAATTACCGTACTTGAATTAGCGTAAATTCATTAGTAAATAAATAGTAAGTCTATGTACTGCCCTGGTGGAAAGAGCAGTATAATGAGTACAGTGGGTATACTGATATTAGTAGTCCCAAAAACCTCTATAATACTGATATCTCTAAGCATAATGATGTCAGCAGTCCCAAAAGCCAGTATGTTTATAGATATAGTGATATTAGTATAAAATCATACTGATATCACTAAGGTTATACTGGTATCAGTATAAAATTATACTGATATCAGTAGATAATCCCATACCGATCTTTTCTCTCGGGTGTACATCGCATTCATTTTGCTGATATTTCATAACTTATTTCATAGCATGTTTTCTTCTAAACCAATTTTTTATCATTTTTTTCATACAGTATACATATATTTTTTTCCGTTAGAGGTACAATTTTTGTGTGTGCTTAATTTTGCTTAACGTCAATCCATTTCTGCTCTATGCTATTGCCTTTGGCGTTTTCTGAATCAATTAAGTACCGTGCGTTAGTTACACCAATGATTTGGAAAATGTCTGTCTCTGCAATCTCGATGGATTTCAGATGTTCTTAATGCACATATTTTCAATGTGATGCGACTATTTGGAGCAGCTCTACAATCCATGGTTTCCATGGCCCACTTCGGAAGGGGGAGATTCTAAGCGTGGGCTTTATGGACGGAATAATCGAATTGCAAATGTTCAAATGCTCAATCTATAAGCTAATCATCGATTTGATGGAGTGTGGCATCCGTCCCCCCAATGCTTACAGCATTCTTTGGCAACGTCTCTGAATCTCCTGAGCGATCAACACGCGTCGCTATCAGACTTTAATTTTCCGGAAATGGCGTGGAAATCTGGATTTTGAGGTTAATAAATCGCGTTTGCAAACCGCCCTCGTTAGTCAACCAGAGGAATGGAGGACGTCTTCGCCCACCTCCGACGGCAAGGCGCATGAGTCACAGAGGCCTGATGTTTGTTGGAGATGTTTGGTTATTGCCTACATCGGCGTAAAATTGAATGATTACGGAAGCGATTCACAAAAGGGAGGGTTTAAGGGCGGTGGGGAGTGGATGTGGGAGAAGGAAATCGAATTGGGGAGGGGAATCCAATGGGAGAAGTGGGGCATGCTGGGAGCGGATGAGGGCTGATGGTTGGAACGACAGAGACGCTGGAGCAACGAAGTTTTCGCCGTATTTTTTCTCTCATTTTTCCCTCCTTTCCATGGGATAAACAACCCGGTGTTGGATTATCTTCTCCCAGGTCTGATGAAATTTTGACGGAATTTTATTGCATTGGATGCTCACTCGATAGCATGCTAAATCCAACCTCCACTTCTGGGAAACTGAGCGATTATTGTCGTACATATTTTTAGCCGATAAAGTAAAGCGGAACCTTAATAAATATGTGCAAGAACTACGTGAAGGAAAAATGCTCAGTTCTTTTATCTGGAAGAGCTAATGTGAGACAAACCCTTGGTTTTTGTGATCAAGGGCGATCAAGCATCATGGGGGTTGCTGATATTTGACTTATGTCCTTTTGGTCTCCATCCAGAGCAGCGGATATTAGAAGTGGAAATATCAAGAACAATTTAATTTGTTTGAAAATACTGATCTGGTGAAATGTGAAACTCGTTACACTGTGCTGTGTATGTGTGTGAATATATAACTTCTTCCATGTAGGGTTAAATCCTAAATTGGCCACGTATGTCCATAAAATATCCATGAAATGCCCATAATGTATATACATGCATGTGCATGAATGACATGTTCCATATACAATGTATGCTTAGATCCGAAATTGTCTATTAATATGGATAAATGCTTATGCGTTGTTAATTATATGGACTTATATGACATGTTTTATGCATGCATACATTCGTATTTAGATCACA
>JAQIXS010005282.1:0-12989 GCA_034700785.1 Rossiulus vilnensis
CCATTTTTGTTTCACAGTTGGTTTGAAAACGTCCCACAGACATTCCGTCCATTATGGACAGCCCCAAATGTTGTTCTCCAAGACCAAATGGAGAGCGTAATTAAACTTTCTCTTGGTTTTTGCGGCCCTCGACCCTCCGTCCCTCCTAACCCTTCCTTCCCTTTTCAAGTTTTTATATCTTTTTTGCTTCTCTCTTTTCGCCTGGCGAGTGCATTCACTCATCCCTTTCGTGCCTTAATTCAGCAACCTGCCACCGTGAAAAATACCGAGGGACAACAAGGTAGAAAAGAAGAAAAAAAACTTTAAAAAAAGAGTCCGCAAAAAAGCGGGGCATCCATGGTAACCATGACGTCACGTGTTTTCTCAGCTAGCGTCCTGCGTGTGTTGTTGTGTGTCAGGTCCAGACTTAATGACTGTTCACATGGCACAACTTGGTGGTTGCTCGCTGTTGGCTGGGCTTTTTTTTGGCACCCCCTTCTTTTTTTTTTCTTTTTCCTTTTTTTTTATCCTCCACTTCCACCCTTTTCTTCTTTCTTCCTGCCAAATTTTTTGCTGCTCCCGCACTCTTTCGTCTCTGCTTTTCGTGACAGTAATTGATAACCCGTAGTAATCAAAAGGAGGATTTTTTAAGAGGCGCTTTACCACTTTTTTTAGTTTTTAACCCTGTCGCTCCCATTGGTGGCTGTACCCGAAGACTTTCGAGGCACAGGAAAAAGGAAGCAGGAGGGAGGGGGGGTGAAGCCTGGCACGGTTTTCTAGTTTTTTTGTTTTGTTTCTTCTGCATCGTGGCGACTGACTGGACGGACAAACAACATCAGCTGCACGATGCGCCACCTACAGGGTGTCCCAAAAAAGCAGACACACTGCAGAAATGAAACCATCCGCACCTGTAGCACTGCTCGGAATGTTCTGGACTGAAGAAGGTGTAACAATCGTTTAGGTCGAAAGACATATAATCGACGCCATTTTCGTCACGTGTTATGGACATACAATGTTTGACGCAATTTTGGAAGCGTTCACAAATTACATCATCAAAATGGCATAGCCTTGCTGACAGTAGGGTACTGAGTTGAATTGAACTACAGTAGGAGGAGGGTGGGATGTTGATGTATACTTACTTGCACGTGGTTGCAAGGGAGGAAGATGATGGGTTATTATTATGATTAGTTTTCTGGTAAAAATGAGATCCTAATACTCACGTAGCGATAGTAGGGAATTCAGGACTTTCCTTTGAATACATGTACATATTTAAATCAGATGGCTGTCATGATTGTATATATCAAAATGGCAGGACTACATGTGGGAAGATGATTAGTTGTTTTTATATATGTTTTCATAAAATTAAGCGATCCTGTTGCCGATTCCACGGTCTTTTCCAGGCATTTAAAGACCTAAATTCCAATCAATTGCAGAAATCCCGTGAAGCAGTTTTCAAATTGTGAAAAACCATTTACAACCGCAGCATTCTGCAGCCCAGTGTTTATTGTGTTAGGAAATGCCGCTAATAAATTTAGCATCCATTATGTTTAACTGCGTTTGGACAACTTGGCAGTCCACTTTCAAAAAATGACTTAGGCTTAACCGCTTGTTGAAGCGATTGAATCTGACCATTTGCACAGCTCTCGTCTGCAACTTGACCATCTCATTATTCGATTGAATTAATTAAAATTAAAGGCGCGTGTGCGTGCGTATCGTGTTTCAATTTGGTCGTTTTGACTTTAGTGGTCGGAAAACGAGAATGTGTGCAATCTGAACGCAACTAGATGCAGACGTGTTTCAGCCCAGCCAATCAGCCAAGCCCACCTCCATTTCGCCTCACCCACCCACTTTTCCAAACCCAAACCCCGATAACCCAGAAACATCTACTGGACTTAAGAAGCGTAGAGCTATGGGCAAGATTTGGAAAAAAAAAATACCAAACGTTGCACGCATGTAGCTCGATTTATTTGCAAAAGAAAAACTGAAATTAAAAAATTCAATTTTAAATTTTCCTTTTATAAATAAACGGGGAATTTTCAAAGTTATAAAAAAATACGCAAGCCCTAGTGGACGACCAATTCTACAAAGCATTAAATAAATGTAGCAATTACAACAAGTATTTGAAGCAAAACTGTGTTAGCAATTTTTTTGCATGGTGGGCATCCTTTTAGGCTCAGCCTTAATGGTTAATAATAGTACGGCATTAATTCTGGGCATGTTCAACAAACACATCAGAGGCGTGACGCTTGCTACAGTCAGGCACAGAGTACTCGTCCCAATTTTTTATTCATTTTTTTAACCCATATTCACCCAAACCATAGCGAGCAGCTGCTATCCAGGCAGGGGGTAGCAAAAAAATACCACCCTACATTCATATAAGAAATTAAAATAACGACATTTTGGGGTGACACGATTCTACCCAGCACGTTTACTCCAACACGAAGTAAGACACACAAAAAACTAATCTTAAAAGTTTTTATACAGGGTGTCGATCAAGACATTTAAAAACAAATTATGAAAAGAACAGACTGAAGACAGTTAAAACCTGGCATTTAAAGAGTCACCAGACTACCACTGAGTCATAAAATTAAGCAGCATGATGTCATGCCAGCACACCAATTAAAGCAAAGCAGGATATTGGTAATTAACAAACAACTGAAAATCGGTATATTAAAGGTAGAATCCTGGGAGGTGAATTGGACCCCAAGACCCCAAAGTAAATATCATGACTTTTCCCCGACTTCCAAGACTCGAATTATATTTCATGCTTTTTGCATGACTACCATGACTTTCCATGTCAGTAGACAACCTGTGCATTTATGGTCGGCTGGTGCAGGCCCAAGAGCGAGGGTGGAAGGCAGCTTCCTCGGTGGACCCAGGGGACCTCCGACCTCCCCGAAAAGCGTTGGTCAGCCATCAGGAATAATGCGTTGCTGGAGAATGACCGGCGGAAAACAATATTCGTCGGAAGAGGGTCAACAAATATCGTCGCAGTTTTGTCAGCCTCGCATAACTGTCATCATAAAGCTGAGTTAGAGGGAGACATATTCACACAAGTGCTCATTGCCGGACCATGAAACTCGGTCTTCGGAGACAGTTTCCTAGCTGCACTTCCATAAACAGCTGCTCACTGTCCAGCTAAAGTAGCCGAGCGACGCAGACAATCCCATCGTCCTGCTGCTTTTAGTGCCGCTGACCACACAGCGCGTCCACCCAGACGCACAAAAAATCCAAGCTCGTATCTCATCCGGTCAGAGGGATCAAAAGCATGGAGTGGCCATCCCCAGGCACCTATTCGGGGAGATTGGATTTTCATGAAAATATCCGCCCGTCCGCAAATTCTAATTTCAGAATTTATTGAATGAAAACTTTGCAGTTCTTCGAAAAATCTCCAAAACTGATAATTCTTTTGTTAAATGTTTCTGCAGGTTGGCAGCCTGAGGCAAGAGTCAATGGACGATCTTGAGCAGGGCAATGCAATATCCAAAATACCAAAAAAATACATACGCTCGTAGAAAATATATTAATTTTTTAATTATTATTGTTTATGTGTTTAAAAAACAAGTTTTAAGTGGGACTCAGTACTATTAAACCTGCTTAATTAGAATCTCAGGTTACTGGGACACCTCCATAAGTGAGAATTATGGCAGGGTCCCATGAGATCCCACTTATACATTATGTTCGACCGTACACAGTATATTAATTTGATTTAAATCAAATTAGCGTCACCTTTCCACATCACTTGGCGTCAACATTGTAGGCTAAATAAAATGTCTAATGGAGGTATTTCGACTTTTGATCTTACAAAAAATAAATCATTAACTCAATAGACAGATGATTGGGATTTGGGAACGTTGTTATCAGTGACAAACTGAGTGACAGAAATTACAGAACTTTGGTAAACTTTTTCAAACAAATTAATAAATTAGCAAACAAAATATATTCTTTATCCGATATTTTTGTGAAACGGGATGACATCCATTAAAAATGCCTTAAAGGTGGATGGGTGGTCATTATTCAAAGGTAAAAAGTACGAAAGTACTGACTCCTATACCCCTTCTAGTCGTTCAATTTTCGTACGCCACCCTTTTCAACCTCGGACATCCTTTATGAACGGCCTAGGAAGGCTAACAATTTATCAATAGAATATGCATGTCATTTTCAATATAACGACCTCTTAAGCTACGGTAAGCTATAGTCCGTCAAACTAATTGAATTAATGATCAATTAGTTATCCAATTAGGGATGGGTTGGGAGGAAGGAAGCCATTGTTTATCAGAAAATGTTACCCCTCATGTTTTCACCCGCAGCTAAAACCCTTTGGACACGCAGCATAGTTACAAACAAACAAAAAATACAAAACTACAACATAAAAAACAAGGAAAGTTCGACACAGGAAGCATAAAAAAGGAATATTCTGACGTAGTAAATTCTAACAGTCACGCAACCCTTTTTTGCTAACAGAAAGCATAATTCCATAGTCAGATAAGAAGGACCAGACAGGAAGATTTTTCCTTTTTAATTCCTTTCCTATATAAGATTGCGATTCATTGCATCAAGATCATATCAAATTTAATAGACGAGTAAAGGGATCAAATGAGTTGACTAGAAATTCAAGGAGCAGTAAAAATGCCGGTAATTACCGTAAAATGTGACATCATGACGCTTACGTCCGACTAAAAATACGATGCCCATCATGCAAAAAAAAATACACACAATTTTGCTTCAAATACTTGTTATTATTGCAGAATTTATTTTTTTCCGCGTAGAATTGGTTGCTCACTAGTTTACCCGTTTAATTATCAAACATTAAAGAAACTTGACAAAACCGAAAACACCTATTTCTTCCACCTTTGTAAAAAAATTAATAAATAGGATATTTTGGAGTTATAAAGAATAACTCAACACTCTAATGGGCAACCAATTGGACTTGTGAAAATATTTAGCAATTATAATAAGTATATGATGCAAAAATGTGTCATTTTTTGCATAGTTTGCATCCTTTTGGCTCAATCATGGCACGTGACAAATCATGATTTCAGTAAAAAAAAAAGCCGTTATGGGCTGTTGACATTCACAAAATGGCAGCATTTTCGCCCAACATTTACCTCAGCAAGAGAAAAGGTGAAACAAAATGATCGTCAATAAGTCACAGGTTAAAACTGCAGGGGCCAACATCTTCTTTAAAAAGGCATGGCATGCATACAAAATACCTTAAGGTGTTCAATTCCTCTAACAATGTGTTCCGCGTAGGTCTGTGACAGACGGTATTTGCTTAAAGCTTACGATCCGCTGATTTTCACAATCTCGTTCGTTTTTAACCGGGTTAAATCGAGAGTAAAACAATGGGGGACAGTGGCGCCACCGCACGACATAAATGATAAGGTTTCATCGAGAAACACTAAAGGTCGCTTACACGTAATTCCATTAAATCAACCATTAGAATACAGAAAGAGAGTTTTAAAAAGTAACCAAATGCAACAAAACTGATCTCTTAAACCAGTTTTAATCAACGAACGAAAATTAATGGAGTTTGGTGGAAACGACCGCAAAAAGAGAGAAAATAAGATTAAAAAAGACAAATGCAATTAACTCACGAGAATGAGACGAATATGATGAACTGCCACCACCACCACCACCACCACTTCCACCTCCTCCACCACCACCACCACCGGACTTCAACATAAACATCGGATCGGAGGTACATGGAACTGGGAATCGAATTGACAACAATTAATCACGACATCGACTTCAAAACGGACAATTAGTCAAGTACACCATAAGTGCTTTTGAAAATATCAGTCAGAACCATTTGCATCCAATGAAGATTCGATTAGTCAATATTCACTCGATTTGTTTTGGGTTGAACCACCATTCCCAATTCCAGGTGTTTGTTCTATTAAGGGTGGTCTTATAATTTCCCACGAAAAAATATAAAATAGTTATTTGCTCAACTCACTTCAGTTCAACAGTGTTTCCAAATGCATGTAAATGGAGCATCTTGTCAACTTTTTTTTTAAAAAAAAAATTGGTGAATAGTACAAACTAGGTATCTTCAATTTTGTTATTAGTTTTCTAATTCGTTAATGATAGGTCAAATCCAATTTTCCTGCATTTAGAGTCTATAAACAAGCCCTTTGTCAGTCCAATTGAGCCCTCCAATCTCTTTGGCACATGCGATAAACTGGAGCTTGCATTTGCCAATGGCAATTGACTTTTAAGCGTTTCGAAATCAGAACAAACACTGACCAATAAAAATACAATGGTCAAATTCTCAATTAACAAAGGGATTCCAAAACATACTAGAGCCGAATAACGTACAAAGTAAACGATATCCACAAAATTAATCACTTCTGTTTTTAAAATTGGTACATGTTTTGGATGAATCGAGAAGAATCAGGTCAGAAGCTCTGGAAACGGTTAAATATGCTTCAAGAGGATCGTGTAAAACTCTTCAGTGAATAAGATGCCATCACGTTTAAGAGGTGATGATCAATACATCATCATATAAGACGTGCATAAGATGCCAACATCACATTCTAGCATTTACACTGTCTTCAGAAACATGTTGCGTGCTAATACATTTATATAACTGCAGTTTTAAAATAATTTACAAATAAACAAACAACACACCTGACGCATTCAAGAGTGTTTTTTTTGGTTATTCTCACTGCATTACTCATTGTATGCAAATCTTAATAACAAGGTATAATTAACATATAATGATTTTAATAATATATAATTTCTTACCTGGATTGTTGACCCACTCCTGTAAAGCTTTCTGTAGCCTCCTGACATGTAGTGGTTTACTGGCCATCCCAACGAGGGCCATAATTTCAAGGAATTCCTCTTCGCCAGCTTCACATAATTGTTGGACGTCGTCGCCACCTGATGAAGAAATAAGTCGATTATAGGTAGGCTGGAGAGGTTAATTCATTACATTGTTCAATATTGGTCTTGACTTGTCTCAACCATAGGAAGTCTTTAAAAAGTAACAGAATCTATGACTGCAAGAACTTCTCCAACAACAACAACGTTGAACGCCAATGCAGACAATGAAATATTTGAATTTTTACTTGATGTGAGGGAAATTTTGAGGGAAAGCTTGATGCTCTTGTCAATGCTAAGGACGACCTTTCAGAGGTGTTAATATTTGGCACGATTGTCTATGCGAATGTAAACGTTGACGACAACGAAACCAAAATGCAGCAATCAGAAGATTTTGCTTCCCGTACATATTATAATTGCTAAATTTAATTTTCCATAAAGTCGGACGGTTATCTACTATGGTTTCTGTTATGTTTCATCATTTACAGAAGCATAAAAAACTTAGTAAATTTGAAAAAAAGACTTCATGCAACCAGCAAAGCAGAGTTGCATAACAGGAAAGACTCCTTTTTATGAGGTTGTTATGTGTTGTTTATCCCCAAATTTAATTTTTCATGAATAAATGGAACATTGTGAAACTATAAAACATCGAAAACCTCAGTGGACGACCACTTCTACGCAGTGGAAAATAAATTTAGCAATTTTAACAAGTATTTGCAGCAAAAATGTATATGTATTTTTTTGCATGGTAGGCAAATCAAACCAAGATGGCTGCCGTATTTTTCTCCCCAGATCGTTGTCCCTCTTATCTACCCTTGAGTACGTTAACTGGTAGTGTCTCAGCAGTCCTTGATCAGATATCCAGGAACAAAAGGTGGTTTTGGTTTCTAGCGTTCGGTGGCATAAACAAGAAGCCTTTGGTTTGCTCTTGGCGGATGATGGACTTAACATAATCCTATTACGGCTGCTCGCCGGCCACACAACACAGCCAACAATGGCTGCTGCCAACGATGCGGTCACGTTAAGACTATTACAACTTGTGCACAAGCGCACAAATCAACCATTTCTCACAGTAAATGGACAGTGCAGTACATTAACAAGCGCAAAATGACGTAGTTATCGCCGATGGGAATTGGCACAGTCCCTGCAGAATGTCTGCAAGGGTTCACAGAATCAAACTGAATTAAGTTAAGTAGGCTTCTTTGAAGACAAAATGTCAGCCCATAATAAAGAAATCCAGCAACATACATACTGTAGAAAGTCACAAAGGAGTCTAGCAACTTGCAGGATGGCCTAAATTAGGGCAAAACGGCGTGTTTGGTATTGTTTACACTCTTTACCATTGTGTATCTCCTGTTTACATATACAATCTCCGATATCCGCTTCGTTGTAAACATGGCGTTCTTTTAGGGTTTTATAATGGAAGTCACTTATTGATCATTCCTTTCCAATATAATTCTTGTTGAAAACGAACTAAGAACATGGGTTGATAGATTACAGTAGGGTAGTGAGTTGAATTGAAATTGAATTGAGGTCATCTGTTAACAACAACGTTTTCAAGATAGTGCAAAAAAGTTAAATCTATTGTCCATTAGGGTCTAAGTTATTTTCCATCATTTGAAAATGTAGCATTTATTTATTAAAACAATATTAAATAAAACTGGAAAAAAAACATACGACCTCTTGAAAAACATTCTGTTCTCGATGAAACCTTGATGGGCATCGACGGCTACTTCACGGGTTTTTTCAAGTTTTTGTATACATAAATGTATTTATACAAATTCATTGTCAAATTATAAAAAATAACTTCTACCCTAATGGACAACCAACAAATAAATTTAACAGTTTGAAGAAAAAATGAGTAATGACGGCAGATATTGGCTACAATGGAGAATTTGCTCTAAATTCAGCAGCCGTGTTTTCCACTTATTGGAAAGCGAAATTATGACGTCATCAGGGTTTGGTGGTTTCTCAGCATCAAAATGGCATCATCAAGATCAAACTACCCCACTTGAATGAACAACACCTGTCTCATTTGCCTATCATCTCGTAGCTTCTGCTCCATATAGTGGCCGAGTTCAAGCTCGGTATTTATAGCATCATATAGCAACGTCCCAAGCCAAGGCAACTTGATGTATGGGAAAATCAATTGTTGTTTTCGTCAAGCTTTATACCGGACTAACCCGTACTTCCCAGATGCGCACCCCGAGAGAGGGATGTGAGGGCTGGAGAAGGGGGAGCACCGTTTTTCTGTAGGAAGAAGACATTGCACGAAGGTAAATACCACATTTAGCTTTTTCGCGAAGGCGGGCTGTTGCCTAGTGGATAAAAAAAAATTATAAATAAAAAAAAATTGACCCCAAAAAAACTTACGGGTACAGTAGGGTTGAGGGGCAAAAGGAGTGCCTCGCAAGATTAATCATCCCGTCCTCCAGAGCGGGCTGCACAGCAGGTGGACACACAAAAATGGAACGATGGTGGGGGGCATCCCAGTCACGGCAAAAGGTATTAGAAATAGAAACAAAAACGTCCAGGGACGAACTGCGATGTGGAACGAATAAAAGGTAGGCAGTGTCCACCTGGGGGTCAGGGTGGAGACCAGTAGAACACGTGAGAAGATAATCAGAACAGACGTAAGGAGGGCGATAGCGTGGCTTCAACTGCGCCTCAATGGTCATCATTTAAAATGGGGACTATCATTCAGACAATCCTTTGGAAAGTAATTCCGAGCCCTCCTCTAATGGCACCAATTCAATTCAATTCAGTACCCTACTGTCACCAAAGATATGTCATGTGGTGGGGGGGCGGGGCGGTGAGAAATCCATCAATCCGTGTTATTTTGTTATTATTATTGCTGAACTTGATGGTCACCATCATCATTGGTAGACTGAATCTGTCAGCTTAAGCTTTGGAGGAGAATTCCAGCACCAGGTGAGGGGGGTTTAGAAAATTCGATCGTCCAAATTTCGAATAAAGATTACTCAATCCAGTGTCATACTAACCGAAATAGTACATGACTGCCTATAATGTCATTTTTAAGGCATTTTCTTTTAATTAGCATCATATCGTCCCATAAAGACGATGAATATTGGTCATTTTTTTCATTTTAATGACATGTTAATAAGACTTCAACTTCGTCAAAGTCGTCTTTCATACTACATGAATTTAAGTCATATTTATCTAATGTGACCACATGTTAACGGTTATCAACGTTCTCAAATGAGCCATCTTTTCAATAAATATTTACTCGGATTTAATGATCTGTTGATTATAAGGTCAAAAGACGAATGACCTGAAACAACGTCACATTTTGGAAATGTGACTTTTTAGATTGAAATCAGTTCGACAATGATGTTGGCACCAACAAGTTGAATTATAAAAGAATGATTAACATGGTATGATGGATTTCACCCTGGTTTGAAATGAATTGAATTGAAATTTAGTATGGAAATAGGATGGCACATTCTTGGACCGGTCATGCTATTTTGCTGGGTTGATGCACTGGCTTCATTATTCCTCAAGTCATGCTGAAAAACATTTGAAACGTTTCCCATAGGACTTCAAAAACAACGAAAACAAAGGCAAAAGACACTGTCTCATCAACTATGGTTTATCTCAATTCACTTCCGGTCCCGTCAACTAAACTAATCTAGGATATTAATATCCATTCTACTTCACTTTTAGCCAGCCTAATGCTTGCCAGCTCATTTATCTGACCATTCCTCGAAGAACTCTACAAAGACAAAGTGCCAGGAAGTCCACTTGCTAATAGCCCAGTCACTAACTTTATCTCGCCATTTATGATAATCATGGGATATTGTCAAAACTCTCCACACACCCAACCCATGCGTGTCGTTCAGTCGATTCCGAAATAATGAGTTTCCCTCAAGAATCGAGCATCAAGTGGGCCAGCACCAACAGGCAGTTTGTCACGCGTGACATCATCTTGCCGGAGCGCCATTGTGCGCATTGAAAAACCCTTTCGCTACTCGGGCAAAGAAAGTGGCGAAGGAAGAAGAAGCGTACCATTATTATTATTATTATTATTGTAAGAAAAGAGAAACGAGCGATAGTAAGTTCTTAGTTTTAACAATGCACGGTTCATCATTTCCGAATAAAAGAACTGCCGTGCCATCGCGACTCACGACAATGTGGGTCGACCTGGTCGAACGCTTTTCAATGGCAGTGGATGCCGCCAAAAATAGATTTACTCAAAGATCGTGATAAATGCCAATTTAAACACAATGCAATTTCTCACCCATCGTCAGGGCGACCCATTTGCACTTTTGGACGAGAAATAGAGAGTAAGAGTGAGAGAGAGAAAAGGGGAGGCACTTTCGTCACCTCACCTCAAAGCAGTGACAATGAGATTTAAGGGTAAACCAAAAATAAATAAATAAAAAAAAAGACACCTCATCTGTTTACAGGAAGTGAAAACAGTGAAATGTCAAAACAAAAATTCTGCTGGAAAATTCGTTGCATCTCGGATGCTTTCCGGGTACACGTGTACTATCGATATTGCAATAAGCGTACACGTACATAAAGTGTGTCAAACCATAAGGTAGTGAGTGCCAGAAACTCAATGTTTCAGGAGAGGGGAAAAAACTTCGTAGTTTCGTTAAAAATATAGATAGCACTAATTTGATTTCGTTCAAACAATAAGTTCAAACGCTGAACACCAATTAAATTTAGTTGGTTAACAAGCGAGCACTTGGTGAAACAATCGTGTTTTTTTTCGAATGTTTTCCGAAACGAGTTAAGGGCCACGAATTGTGCAAGCAAAACATATGTGCCACACGCATACCTCAATAAACGTTCAAAACACATTCTTCTCTAGTGGCGTTTTGACGTTCAGGTTTTAAAACTAGTTTATGAAACTTTTTTTTCAGAACCCCGAAGGTTCCATGGGTCCAGCATTGAATAACATTTATCCATGCCCTCCTTACTTAAGATTGCTTTCAGGTTCGGGCGCAACATTTGAAAATGGGGGAAGGGACGTTACTAGCTCATTAAAAATTTTGATCAAATCAAAATTCCAAACAATTTGGCGGTTACTATGTTCATGATTGTCCAATAACTGTTGTCATGACAAACCCATTTCGTTTCTCCATGAAAGTGACATATAACCGTACTTGAAGACATTCTGATGTAGTGATGCATTTTTTTATCCAATTCAACAGTCAGACTGCAAGAGACCACAATTCCACTTGCCGTTTCCATGTTGCTCGAGGGCGGGACATTAAAAGAACAACAACAAAACTTTCATCACCTCTGATTCTTCTGATTATTATAGGTTAGTGATACACGTGATTGAAACAAGCTGAACGTTGCACATCGATTGCATACACGCATTGTAGCTGCCCAGACCAGTAATCAAGCTCAAAAGAATCCGATATCCTTTTTTCTTTCTGATTGTGCCATGGAGAGGGGGAAACAAAGACCTAGACTTACGCCAGCGAACTGGATACGTATCAAAATTAAGTCCCTTTTTTCGAATGCAATTGTGATTCTTACCTTGCCCAATGAACGTATCGTAATAGGAGAGGAGATTGGCCCTTTGGAGCACCCGATACAACTGCAGCTCAGACTCGTTGGTTGGCTGCGACGTCATAGCAACTGGAAAATGACAAAACAAAAATAAATCAGACGTTAGTTTGGCATTGTTTAACGCACATAGTTCTATTGAGCTAAGGTTAATAACGCTGTTTACGTCATTCTATTTGAATCGGTTTCGGCCAATCATTCAATATAATACGATCTTTAGATCAATCGTCTACAAAATAATGTAATCAACTGCGAATCAACTTTCACAATATTCAATTCCAAAGCTGGGAAATTTATAGACAATGAAACAATAAATTCCTAACAAACTTCCTACATCTTCCCCCTCATGCCTTTTCAGTGTCTGAAATGTCCAGTTCAGCGCAGTTACTTATGACTAATAATCATCTTCAATGACCCCTTTTGATTTATAAGGCGTTAACTCTTGAAATTGTTATGGTCGGCGCCAGATGACCTATGGTCAGAGCAGGCTCTACATTTGCCGGACAATTGCGATTGTTTGATAGGGCGAAAGCAGCGTGACAGAAAGGGTCTTTCCACTCCGCGGACGTCTTAGCAAAGTCTCAAATATCTCGGAATGACATTATGTAAGGGAATTCTCAGTTAAGTTGCACGCTTAA
>JAQIXS010005283.1:0-12988 GCA_034700785.1 Rossiulus vilnensis
AGAGAAAGGGGGTTATCGGGAGCCGCACTCGCCCCGGAAGAGCACCTAGCGAGCTAAAGCAACCAGACTTCTAACCCTGGTCAGCCGACAAAAGCTCAGCCGGGCACCAACCATGCGAGGTGCAGGCTATACAATCCCGCAACCAGCCTTACAGTAAGAGCTCCTCAGTTGCGAAACATTTTAATCTTGGCACCGCCGGTAACAGGGAAGACCAGAGAAGTCAACCCTACGGCCCCCACCCGCCCACCGGCGGCGCCGGTGATGCAAACTACAGTAGCACGGGTTGTTAGTGCATATGAATGATCTAAATTAATATGAATAGTCTAAATTGGTTTTAAAGGGTTGCCTTAAAAAATGCACCAAGGTGCCACAGCTGAGGCTGTGCCCAGCCTGTGCACACGTGAACAGATGCTACAATAAAATTGTGTCCAGTTTTAACGATATATTAATAGCTCCGTTCCATGTTTACGTGCTGGATAACACTAGGATGTTTTGCAATACTGATGCAAACTACAGTAGCACGGGTTGTTAGTGCATATGAATGATTACGGCTGGCACAATAAATAGACTGATCGACAATCTATTAGGTAAATGCAAACATAATTAAAATAAGTACATAAGTATTAAGTGTAAATATAAATAGGATGTTTTCCATTTTGTATTTCGGTACAATAATACTTATTGCGTTTTGTTAACTAAATGCTAATTTATCACGTATGATAGTAATTAAGAAAACAACTTTGCACAATATTCTCTCCGACGACGTACATGTAGGCCTACATGTAATGTTGTCATGTTTTCAAGATAATTATTTGCTTAGGAATGTATAATCATTCAACATGCTTTGAGTTAACAATTCAGACGCTGCAAAACAGACATATTTTATCAAAACCGTTATCAATGGTAATTTCACGTGTGTATTCAAGTACCCTATGATGGCCGTTTAATTATTAAGCAAGTTTGCTTGGCAAGGTCATTAAATAACTCAATTACATCCATATGTATATATTACACGCAACAACACTATTGAAAAGATAAGGCCGTGTCGCAATTCCAGAATGTCATTTAAGAACCAATGAGAAATCATATCAGAAACTTCAATTATATACATTAGCTTGCATATGTCGTTTATGTGCCTACTTCCTGTCAGTTCAGGACGGACGGTAACTGAAAGGTCTAGAACTATGTTATACAATTAAGAAGAAATGAAGTCATTTTATAAGCACGCATTTAAGATGACTGTCTGTCTAAAAACATCGAGATTTGTTTTGCATACATACTTTGTATATATAAAAAGTATACTCTTCAGTTACAAGTTGTACTTGATTTTTATTAATACATGTAGTGTTAAAAATTGTAAACAATCTGACGTTGGTCTGAAACATTAGATTAGCTTTTCATTTTTTGTGGCATTTTTCTAGACTATTTTAAATCACTTAATCTTAAAATACGTAAACTATCTTTAGATGTTGACGGATATGACCAATTCTGGATTACGAATTTTTTGGAGGCTGGTATCACTAACTAAAAGAAGAAATATAAGGGTAAGAGGCGATAATCGCTAAAATTATAGGCATTTTACAGCTAGTGTACGACAAGTAAGAGTAAGATTATTTTGGATATTGACATTAAAAAATATTTCATTTTTTGCATTGTGGGTTAAGAGAAATAGTCAGTTTAAAGGTACAAGTCAGTGCTACATTTATGTTCACTAACTAAGCTTATTGTAGCATCCTCAGCTTATTTAATTTTTTTACAGAATAATGTTAAAAATATATTAGTGTTGAATGAAAGGCGTAGTAAGTTATTTTAAAAACTATATAACAAAAGTATATGAATTTTGCCACATTTCGATACAATATATTATTCAGAAATATTAATACTACTAACTGTTGAAAAGCAATGACGATTTTTTTAAAAGTTATTTTAAATAATGGATTGTAATTACGATTCAAACAATGTTTCTGAAAAGGTTTAATAGTCAAATAGCACTGGGAGAAAACGTTCAAAAACTAGATCACAAATAATGGCTTTTACTTTTATTTTTAATTGTAATTAACATGGGTAACTGAATATGATTTATTATGCGATAATTTTTCCTATTAAAATAAGATCACAAATGTCATATTTTTATCCGCTAATGTATAAAAATTTTGCTTGCAAATAATTCTAATTTAAAGAAAGTTGAATATTTTAAAAAGAAAACTACAAATGATAAGCTTTTCTTAACTATTTTTGGAAACGTTTTGTATAGGAATATAACTAATAATGAAATTCCATTTATCGACGACATTTCTAAACAACAGGATCACACATGAGTAACAAAGGCATTTAAGGTCGTGAGAACTTGTAGTTTTTTAATTTTGGATTTGTAAAAAACAAAATTTGAATTAACACGATCCCTTTTTATAGTTTGATTTTGGATTTTTTTTATTCTTTAATATTCTATAAATAACCTGGACATTTAAAAATATAAAGTACATGTGGCACTAGTGGACGACCCTTTACTTTGAGAAAAAATTCTTTAGCAATAATTTTGATTGGTTCAACCAAAACTTTGTTTGCAATATTTTGCATGGCTTTTGCATTTATGGAAATTGATTAGCGCAGCCTTGATAAATGCAAATGTTATAACAAAAAATTTACCTGCTATGATAAAATGATAGATAATGGAAAAAAATCTCAAAGTATCCTAACTAGAAATTCGATAAAAAAAATCCTTGATACTTTTTTCAATTAAAACTTGTGTGAAATAGTATACATGTACATGCCCCAAGAGGTCTTGTTTTCCAGATAACTTTAATTGCATTTTCATTTGGAGGGTGTCCCACTTATCAATCCTACTCCAAGTGAAGTAAGCCCAAAACCTATTTGAGATTATCCAATTGCTTTTTACCTTTTTGCAAACCTTTGCGAGGAACCCAAGATGACTGACCTTCACCAACTCTTATAAGATCACATACAGTAAGGTCCCGTCATCAGTCTGTTATTAAGGAATTAAGGATTGCTGTTAAAAATTATCAACTAAATTATCGAAAAGGCGAAGTTGTTTTATAAATGTTAATAGTTTTGTGCTTTAGCCTGCAATTGTCATACAAAATGATTTACTAATATACTACTAATGGACATGTGGATGGACGTTTTTTAAAAGCACGATAAAACGTTAGGAGTTGACAAACTTAAATTCGGCACACTTTGTTCAATTCGCCACTTATGGCGACTGGCGACAGGGTCGCCCACCCCTTCAGTGAAGTTTGTTTTCAGATTTGAAGCAGTCTCTCGAATATACATTTTTTTCGCAGAAATACGCCTTGCTTTTCGCGCTTGGAACGTTGGTTTTCTTGGGATTCATTACAAAAACCAGTGACTATTTGAGATGCCCAACGTCCTCTCAAGGTGCAGAAGGTGTGATTGAAGCTTTGGATTTTTCTCAACATCGAGTGCGGTTCGATTCGTCGCTAAGGTACGCCATCGCAGAGTTCGCCATTGTCGGTGATAACTGGAAGTCGGAACCTCCGAACCGGTCCCCTTGCATGGCAACCCAAGGTTCGGTCACGTACTTGCACCACCTCCTGCCATTAGCCCGCAGGTGGCAAGGTTTGGTGTCGGTGGCAGTGTTAGTGCCAGACGTCGATTTTTGGCTTACAGTTTTGCATATCGAGAACATGAGACGTTGCCACTCCAAAGTGTTCTCCAACGTCTCCTTCCATTTTGTGTATCCGTTGGACCATCCACCAGTCTTCTCCTCGGAAAGCAACCTCTTGGACATTGACGACTGCAGCGCTGGGAACCTTGACGTGAGCAACCGCACTCGCTTCAATGCGTCTGCCATTTTGTACCCCCAGAATCTGATGAGGAACGTGGCCAGCAAGACGTGCCCCACGAAACACGTTCTCGTGTCTGACATTGACATGATCCCCAGTCTCGGTCTGGCACCCCAGATTGGCTACTTCCTGCAGACCAACGTCAGCCACTGTCCCAAGTGCGCGTACATCATCCCTGCCTACGAGGTCAGCCAGAACGAGACTGTCCCTGGAAATAAGTCGGAATTGTTGCATCTTGTCAGGCGAAAAAAGGCCCGGCCTTACCGCCAGCTGGCGTTCAGTTTGAACCAAGCTACCACAAACGCCACCCGCTGGCAGCAGCACCCTGAGGGCGGCCCTCTTGGCATTGCCTATGGCCTGCCCTGTTTCAAATTCTTCTACGAACCTTTCTATCTGGCAGGAGGACCGGTGCCACCTTTCGACGAAAGGTTCGTGGGATATGGGTTCACCAGAAATACTCAGGTAGGTTACCGCGTAATGATCAAATAAACATCGGTTGCATGTGCTGTTATAAAAATACTTGCGCTTCGGTAATCCGTGTGGAAAAATTAATTAACGGCCATATACAGTATGTTCCATATACGTTTAGACCCCTACAAAGCCATATACCTAACTTTACGACCTAGATAGGTTCCTGGAAGGTGGTGTTTTTACATACAAACCTACAGGTACATAAATTACATAACATAATTCTAAATGTTAATTTAAAACAAAATTAGAAAATGATTTAAGTTGTTTGCTAAAAATGGAAAAATTAAAATAGTTACAGCAACATTTTTAAATAGTCGTAAGATTCGCTAGACAAAACTGCTGTATTGTTGTCACTGGTCTTAGCTAAAGTTAGCTCTCAAATGACATATTCACTTGAACCGAGCAAATAAATAATAAAGGTTGAGCTGCACATTCCTATAGAACAGGATGTTTAGAGTTGCACCATTCAAATTTGTGAAATAAGGGGTAGCTATTGGAGATTATAGTATTCTAAATGCTTCCATGCGCCTCAAAGATCCATACACTTTCACGTATCAGTGTTTAAAAATATCGCATTTCTTTATTTTTGGTCATACAATGAAAATTTTAGGCTGCAAAATGGAACCAAAACATAAAAGGAAAAGACAGTTATACATGTAGCTAAAAGTCGTTTAAAGAGTGGCTGTATTTGAGATTGCCTTTAGTAGAAAATACTGTTACATTCATGGCCAAATGTACAGCAATATATGGATTTATTTAAAATTGTTATGCATGGCGATGTCAGCATATGTCATTTATGGCTGATACATGGCCAGTTATGGTATATATAACCCCAAAATGGTCATATTCAACTTTTCCACCCGGTAGTGGTTGTCGAAAGCGTCATATCATCGTGCCGTTATCTTTTCATGCAAAATCATCTGCTAGTCTAGTACATTACAAACGACTGTTTATTAGTTGTAAATTGTCCGTTCTTTATTATGGCATGAAATTAAAATACAAAATGCTTTTCTTTGCATTGATATTTTGTTTGCAGCCATTGGTCTTTAATGGCAAATCCAGAGAAGTGATTTTGTAGAGAATATTGAAACATCGATTACATTCACTTATATACAACGCAAATATATTTTTATTGCTTAGCAACATGTGTTTTCAACATGTTGTATAAAGATATATGACCACTTGCATTTGAAAACAAGTACATAGTAAAGTTATAATATTGACGTTATGGTGCTATTATGATAATAGGCCTATAGTAATAGGCGTGACGCGACCTAATTTTACCAATAAGCGCATGCAGTAGTTTAAAAAACATATTTTCTCCAAGTAAAATGTTTTAATATTTATAATAATTTACCATACGTATTTCATTTAGGTATATGAAACACAGTTGGCTGGTTTTCGATTTTTCGTATTGAATAACGCATTTCTTGTCCAGCATGAGATGGTGACAAATCCTTACGCGGCTGACTCGCCCGGTCGAAAGATGCAAGTGAAAAGAAATTCGCAGTTTTACGAAAATCTCAAGAAAGAATTTTCTGTGAAATACAACACCATCGATAAACTGCCGTGTGCCTCTTCTGACTGAAAAGCTGCAGACATTCTACATACAGTATATGTGTACTATAGGCATGATTGTGATGAATTCGTATAAATAATTGGTCATTAACTGACACTTTTCGACTGGCCAGATCAAATATTTTGGGTATTTCAAAAACTTGTAAAGTTTTAAGATCAATCAGTTTTATTTTAATTACCTTAAATCTTTGGTCTGGCTTGTGGAAAAACCTTCACATGTGAGGCCACTTGTTCAGGTAGTTTACGTAGTTCATGTAGTTCAAGAATAGGTCTAATGATGAAAGCAGTAAATAGAAATGTATGTGCCATGTCTATTTTGCTGAAAGTAATGCAATAAATTGTTTTAAGTGATGTTTTAAAAGTCATTGTTCGGGAAATGTTCGACATAAATTGCTGTAAATTTATTTTATAGATCAAAACGATTAAATAAAGTTATTTACAATTTTAAAAGAAACTGTGGCAAGTTCCGTTATGAGTCACATTTACATGCAAAGTTTACAAAGAGCCATGCCTACACATGTATAAAGGTTGAACAGAACCTGTTTGCCTGTTTTTCTACGGAACAGTTAGAGACGTCCATGTAGTCATTTTATTATTCGTATAAAATATTTGTCATCATGCAAAGAGTCCGTGTAAGACTACGCCTATCCGAAATGTCGGTAACTATAATTGCTACTCTCATTCGGTTGTGTTCATCAGCCATTTCCATCTACTTTTGGTCTTTGTCATCACTTTCGTATCTGTGCTAGCGTACAGCTTATTGAGTCACGTTATTTGTCATACTCTTTTGGATTGTCACAAAAACAAAAATTTGCCCAAGAACACTAGGAAAAATGGGGGAAAACGCGTCGCTGAATATTTATGTCAGAGTCTCTTTCGATGAACAAAGCTCCACGCTTAATGCATCTAAATGTATTGTTTTCATTTAAAATATTCTTGGCTCAATTATTGTAATCTTAGATGGCATAAAGGATTCTTAGTAATTTATATTTGTTGGCTTGGATGCATGTGTTTACATTATCTTTGTTGGAGAGTTCATTTGCAAAAGTGCAATTTTAATACATAAGCTATATTCATATCGATCATCCCCATATTTATATAGGGCCAGCGAGGATAGATTTTTTCTCGCGAGCTAACAACAACTCCCAAATATCGTACATGAGCGATATAGATTTTTAAAACCAGAGATCGCATATACATTTGCATAAAGCTTTGTCTTAAGACTGACAAATAAACGGTTAATGAAACTAACAAATTGTTGTAGTCACTCTATAAAGGATTGACTTTAAACAGTTTGAATTTCTTCTGGGACTTCTGAGTCATTTAAATGTTATTTTCGCTGCTTTTTCCCCTCTAAGAGATCTGATAACCCTGTGTGGACTTTCTTTTTCAATGTAATGTTATGTTGATGGAGGTATTTTCTTAGAGAAAATAAACTGCTATGGACATGTTTTCCTGCAGACGTTCATACTGTGTAGCCATTCCCATCATCCCATCGTCATATGCCCATATGCGCACGACCAAGGATTTGCGTATGTGTGGCGAATGCGTAGGGAAGGGGAAGGGGGAGGAAGAGGGGGGAAGTGAGAGGGGTACACTAAATTTGGAAGCAATTGAGAGGAGCCAGGAATTAGCTAGGATCTTAGAAAATGTTTGCATGTATTGAGTGAAGACCAGCGTTTTGCATGTTGTATGTGCATTAAGGTCTATCAGTTCTAATTATTTTCTATAATTTTTTGCCTACAGCGTTTCCATTATCAATATATAAAAGCAATTGTAAAAAATACCCTAAAAATACAAATTTTGCTATAAAAAGAACATTGAGAATGAGGCCTGGTGGACTTGGATAATGTTTAATACCGTAGAAGTAACTGATCATCAGTCTAGGTTTAAACGCCGCGCCGATTGAAGTGTTTGTGGAACGCATGCAGCAGAAGACTACTAGATAGAGCGCTTTTGGTCGATGAAAAATTCAATTCTCAAGATGGCTGCTTGGGAAGCGAAAATGACTTGAGCGCGAGAACAGTTTACAAGGTTATCTATGTTCATCGTGACATTTAAACTAAAAACTAAAATGAATGCGCTACTTGAATGTTTACTGGCTATTGCCCTAGCCATGACAGCACTTGCCGACAATTGTCAATTTCCATCGCAAAAAGACAAGATCTCAGAAGTACAACAGCAGCTTCAGCGGCTGGATTCTCTACGAAGCAGGACGTAAGCATTTTTGCAGAACGAGTTGCATAAATGAAGCAATTATGTAGCGTTGAGAATTGAAGTTGACAGATTACACATCAAATTTATTTCATTTTTAAGAATAGTTGACTTAGTCGGCCGATTTTATTAGCTGTTGAGTAAGCTGGTTAGGATTTCTCAGGCCGCTTGTTGTGCAAGTTGCATGTACTTTTGTCGAGCGGCGTTAGGCGTAATGAGAATTGAGCGTGCAATGGAGTATTTGCACCCAAAAGTTGGCCAAAATTCGTATTGCATTGACATTGCATTTACTGTACATGTACATGAAAACGTAGGGGATTGTGAGATGTATGGGCTAAATGTCATGTTGAATTAACTTTTGTTGTTTAACAAGACCTGACACCTATATTTATTTTATGATTCCGAGAAATAACACGTAATAAAAATATGCAGAACGACTAAATTTCAATTGAATGTGGGGCCTATGTAAAGGGTGGTTTCATAATAGGCTATGTCATATGATAACATATGAATTTCGGCCAGCTCCACTGTGCAGCGTCTACTTTATACGTTTCACCAGTTGGCTTCATGTTGGGAAATTCCTTACATGGTTTATAATTAAATTACTTACTTGCCTACTTGTAGAGCAAATCTAATGTAGCCAAACAACATCTAAAAGTTTGTTTGTCTGTCCTAAATTTAATTCATGTCAGCTAACTCAGACTGAAAGAGTCAAGTAGGCCTACTATTCTTATAAGCACTTATGCTACTAGCCGACACGTTAAATAGAAGACAGTCTAATCTGCATCCATTAGTTTTCATGTTCATTCAGTGCGTTTTGTATATAGCCTATTTGCTTGAAGGAAGTTGAATTAATATTATACATTGTTCTTATAAACAGATTCTCTACTAATTATAATATTAATGGAGAAAACCTGGTATTTAAATTTGGACTGTGCGCCACTCCAATCTCATTGTGTAAAGGCCAACCTGATGCAACCGTAATTGTTGAAAATAATGGGGTTTGTAACGGATCGATTGGAAAGTACAGCAGTGCATTTCTGTCCTATGGAAGTAAGCATATTAACTTATAAAACCAAGGAAGGCTTAGTTTTTTTTATGTGTAAATTTTTACAAATAATTAAATTACAGGTAATTGGGTGTCTGTGACGTTTTCTGATGGTGATAAACGTGATGTGCTAGGCAGCAATGCTTCACTACCTCAGGCGAGCACAGTTACATTCGTGTGCGATTCAAAATCGAAGGTTCTTTGCTTTTTTAAACTTATTTTTGATTATTCTGTTGGAAATTCACATGATTGGCTAATCCTCATATTAAGAGCTTACGACAGAATTAATGAAAAAACGTAGTTGTGGTATGGTTCATGAAATCAAATTTAGTCTTTGCTGCATGTGCAGTGCCTGATTAGCAATGGGAGCTCTAGTGAGAAGTAACTAAAAAAACTGGGTTAATTATCTCGGAAGTACAGATTCTATTTAATATCACGGTTCCAGTTAACTAATATTTTTGTTTTCCATTCAATTGTCCCTCATAGGAGAGTTTCAAGTTGGCAAACACTAATCGTGCTCAAGTAAATGAGCAGTGGCATTACTTGTTCATCCTCAATACAGATACTTTGTGTGACAAACCTCCACTTGAAGGCCTTAGTGCAGGATCCGTTTTATGCATCATGTATGTGCGCATTCGATTTAATTACCAAATGCTTTCTGCAGAATACTTACTTGGATACTTATAAAACCCTTGTTTTTTGTGCCTGTGAAGATTTTTCACAGTTGCCGGAGTTTACTTCCTATTTGGTTTTTTGTATCGAAGATTTGTTGTGAGAGCAAAAGGGGTTGAGCAGATTCCCAACTACGATGTATGGAAGGAGCTAGGCAATTTAGTTGCTGTAAGTGTTCAGCATACTGAATATAATAAGTCTCTTTCATTAGAACTTGGATAGAAAGTAGACTATAAACACGCTTGTTATGCCTTTCAGGATGGCTGTGATTATATGTGCCGCTGTGGTTCGAGACAAGAAGCTAAAATGTATCAAGGAATTGGAGGAGATCCTCTAGGAAATGAGTCTGAAACTGAGGAAAGGGATGACCGGCTACTGCCAATGTGATACCAAAGGGAAAATACCATCCAGTTTAAATTATTGTGAACGCACTTGTTTCTATTAGTGCATTTATTTGAATAAATGCAATTGCGGCTCTAGTCCGTCAGTGGCAATGGTCCTGCACCAGCCAATAAATTGACCAAGACTGGTTTAAACAATTTAAAAAGATTTATTTTTTGAGACTACAAGTCTTGTGACGCGATACGTAATATTTGTTCTTATCACAGGTAAAGTCGGTATGAGCGGCTTTTACATGGCACACTATATGCACCAATTTCAGATTTCCGTCTTGTAGATGTGCTTTGGTCCCTCTGGCCAGGAAGAGTAATTTATAAAAATACTTCCAGTTTATTTGGCGCTCTCCATTGCTGAAGGCTTCTTCTAATGCAGGAATTATGCTGCGCGATCGTTCAATGCTGTAAAAACAAATTAAAATAAATTTTTGTTAATAGTTTCTTAAGCCTACAATGTTTATTCTCAATTCAAGAAATAGCGTGGAAAAAAACAAATTAAATATGGCAATCTGTTATTGTTCATGTTTCAGCAGATATTTGATTGAAAGACACATTTAAAACTTGTTTTACAACCATGACATAGATAGGCAACTGAAGATAGCTCACACGTGATCCAAATTCCATGTAGAAAAAATAATGCGGGCTTCTCTGCTACCATATGGATTCAATTTGTGTTGCATATTGCATATGTTGGCGTTGTATTCTCCCTGGCATTCGAACCAGCCATCCTCGTTGCACAAACGCAAAGCTGGATCATTACGGTTAAAGTAACCAGAATAAAATTTGTTTGTTCGAAGCTCTGTTCGCATCGTCTCGAATAAGTTACGGAACATAAGTTGATTGTCGTTCACTTGTTTGCAACTCTTTGATTTGGACCCAAACAACAGTCTTTCAACCTCGTCTTTAGTCTGAAATACATAGATAGGGTACTGGTTTCTCTGTGTTCAAGAAATTACTATTTTTTTCCTTACCCTGGTATAATATCCTCTGACCCTCTCTTTAGCGTTTTTGGTCATCCATTCCTCTTTGGATGTAACCTTATTTGGAATGCCTTCACTTGCCAGCCAAAAACAATTTTATGAGACTAATGCATATGATGCAAAACGTTTTTGAAATAAATCATTGGAGTTTAGTTTTACCTCTAAACCAAGCTGCATCTTTCTCTCGGGAATCATCCAAATCCAACTCTGATTTGTCTAGCATATCCTGAATGTGTTGTCGGGTCTCTTTGTTACCAATAAACTTCTTTATAATGGATTGCATCTCATCCATTTCGGGCAATGGCAATTTCCACATCTTACTTAACAGGTTGGACGTCGATGTCCAGACTGTCAAAATTAATCATCAGAAAGAACATATTGACTAATGCTTGCAATTTAGCGAATTAAATGTAGACCTATAGCAACAACATTACAAGCATAATTGCTTTCCCTCTTGGGCGTCAGCACAAATAACGTATCTTCTGGCAAGCAGGAAAAATAATCATCGTCTTCCACTTCCGTCCCATCTTCAAGAAGAATTCGGGTACCATTCAACGGAACCTGTGATTAACCAAACATATACGGTGTCTCTGCATGGTTCTGAAGCTACAAGCTTCTACTTCAATATTTATTTATTTTACACAACTTTAATAAAGAACAGATTACTGAAATTTTAACGTTCACAATTGTAAACAGTGCATTTTGTCTTTCTATAATGGTTTGTAGTAATAGACTACTTCGCTGCATGTCCCAGGACCCAAGGGGTCATCCATATACTACTTCGCCAAATTTTTTGATCCCCTCCCCCATTGTCTCCTACCGCATGCGTTACTCACTCTCCCCCAAGCCCCTTCACCTCCATGTAGTCAATCCCCCTGAAATGGCTACATGTACATGCATGTAGTTTGTGGACAAGCCCCAGTACACTGAGGAACCACACTTCTGTAAGCAAGTACTTACCTTAAATTTGTTGCAGGCATTTCTGATAAGCTCAGTGAAGTGGTTGGCTGCAATACCAACTTTTCTGGCTTCTTTTGGATAGCAAACTACATACCGTTTCTTCATTTCATTTATAGTAAAGGGAAATCCTAATTCCTAACCAAGCTTTCTATGATAGTCCAGAACCACACCCCAAGTTCATACTGTTTGCCCCACTCAAAGGCGGCAAATTTAAATTCACATAAGTTTCATAAAAGCATGCACTTACCTAGTATTGCAAATAAAACTACCAATTACCGGGTTGAAAAATTCCGCTGTCTTTTTTATGTTTGCATTTCATATATTTTTGATGTTGAAGTTATTTCCACCGTTTATGTATCTATGTATTATGTAATTATACATGTTTGCCACACGTCAAGAATTCTTTTAATTTCAAGTTAACAGCATTAAGTGAACACATTTTTATGCACACAATTTATTTCCTTTTACAGATGTCCAATATGCAAGGATTCTGGAATTGTTAATCTGCCATATTATACAGGGTGTTTCAAAAAGTATTTTATGACTTTGAAAAATCATATTAATTTATTCAAAGAACCTACAGAGGTGATTGTAGTGTCAGTTTGAAGGGAAACACGTCTAGTTTTGACTCGCGTAGTTCGCTAGTGCCGAATCGCACCGTCACGAGCGCTAGCGGCAGTTGCAGTTGCGTCAAAGATGGCTGCCTTCACCGGACCCGAGCATGCTTGCTGTGTGTTTTGGTTAGAAGAATCAAAGTCGGCGACAACAGTTCAGCGTAATTTACGTACCAAGTACGCTAAAGATCCTCCTAGTAGGCCTACAATTTATGAGTGGCATAAATGTTTT
>JAQIXS010005284.1:0-12984 GCA_034700785.1 Rossiulus vilnensis
TGACGTGGAAAGCGGCCGGCAAGCCAAGTCAGCCAAGAAAAAGATGGCTTGCGTGGCTGGCCAGCCGCTTCCCAAGCTGCTGAATTAAGCAACGCCGTTTCATGACGTCACTCACAAGCGCGCTGAATTAAGCAACGGTTTGGCCGACCTGCTGGCAAGCAGCTGGGCAGCAGCTGAATTAAGCAACACGCCTACTGCCTGATAAATAATTGCTTCATTTGTTTATTTTCCTTAGGAAGGCGGCAAAATTGCACAATGAGCCCCAATCGATTAAAAAGAAAGGGGAAAAAACTGCGGAGGGACAAAAAAAACTGACAAAAAGTACGTCATTCAAGCCGAAAAAAAAATCGATGCCACATCGATCCGGAGTGGTTGAGTGGCACTGTCAAGTCAAAATGTCAACGTCTATCATTCGAAAAGAAGCACTGCTGCATTTTACGACACTTGGAATGGGCCAATTCCCGCCACGTGTCAAACGGTCAGTGGCCAAATAAGCCACCGGATCCGCGGTCAAAGCCGGCACCGGATAATCCCTGATCACAACAGTAATGAAGCAACCAGCTCACATATGAAAGTCGCATATTTTTATAGCTGCACAAAGTTGTAGGCTGCAACAGGGATTCCTGCAATTCATGAGATATGAACGCTTGGCCTGCCGATTACCAACTTGTTGGGTGTCGCCATGGCAACCGCGACTATTGCCAAGCTATGCTCGAGGGCCTTAGAGCGGTCCAGTGACTGGAACCATGGCCCATCCTTGCAGACAGTAGGCTACTGAGTTGAATTGAAACAGGGAAGTGCGAAGCCGCGCTGATACATCCGATGGAACGAACCAGTATGGCGTCCCACGCGAGGCAGAGTAAAACATTGTTAAAGCCCCATCAAAACTTATAAAACTGGTAACCTCTGCGACCTTGCTACTGGTTCTTTGCATCCCACACAGCACCAATATTGGACCGAACGATTCGGTCCGATCCGATACAAGCAGCGGTAACGTAAAACCAGAGAAATCGATTCAAGGAGTTGTGAATATGAAATGAATTTAAAAGTGGAAATATAAAAATAATAAATTATAAAAAAGTGGAAACGTCCAGTTAAAATTTGTATTAAATTACAAATTGCTCCCATAAGGTATCGGGTCCGTTTTATCGCCTACAGGCATAGCCGGAAAAAAAATCGATCCGGTATCGGATCGACCGTCTCAATCCCATTAGCGGCAGAGCGCAATAAACAAATCGATTGAAACATTTCTGAATACAATAAAGCGGTAATGTCCAATAACGTACAACCTAAAGAATATATAACATTCCCACAGGGTTTTTAATCCCATTATCGCTTTCAGCCTGATCCAGGAAAAACCGATCGATTATTCTGATCCTATCAAAGAGCACCGGTACAGGACCAAAGTTGCCTGATCATATCAAGTGGTGAAGTCCCACTAAAAGTGTCAAAACACAGTGCAAGCGACACAAAATGAATTTAAAAAAGTTGGTAAAATCTCACTAAAAGTACACGAACTAAAGCATTTCTGTTCTGCGATCCAGGTCCGGAGATCGGTCCAGACCTGGCCTGTTTCATCCTACATTCACACTCATACCTGGCTTAACGGCCTAGATAGGTTCCTGGCTCATGGAAAGCTGGCCGGTAAAGCGAAATGCTGTACAATGAAGCATGTTTTAGCATGCAGACCTATATAAACGACGTCGGACATGATCCACACCTGCTAAACAAAATGAAAATATTACTTAAAAATTATTGGTTAATATGTATTTCAATACACAGATGTCCCCCAATGTAAAGACTTAATTGAGACTTAATTGCTTCCATACACCTCAAAAGACCCATGTTCTCACGTATTTGTGTTTAAAACGCACCATGGTTGGCCGCAAAACGAAACATGGACGAAAGACAAAATAGGCCGTTTTAGCACAACGCCGTATAACGAGAGAGCATTTTCATTTACAATTCAAGATGGCTGACCAAAAGAACAAAAGTCTTGGGGCTGCCAAATGAGACTCAAGACTCAAAATTAGGATGGGATTCCGTAGCAAAAAGCGTCGCCTTTAAGCCCCGAGCGAGGCGCCACCTGGCGGCGCTGCTCGATAATTCGCAATTATGCAGATTGAACGACCTTTTCCACTCCGAAATTGTCGCCTAATGAAAAGCTGCTCTTATCCCTTAATGGGGACATCTCGCCAAAAGGGGGACATAAAAATAAATTCGCATCAAGCGTACATACGGCGAAGGCAAGTCGAGCGAACCAGACAGTAAATTAAGCAGCCAATCAGAGGGGAGGCAGCGGACGCCATCTTGGAAGGTGCTGCGCCACCTCAATTAGCGCCACGTAAAACCACCGAAACGCTCGCTAGGTGGCGTTGCCAACCGTTGGGATCTTAAGATCTGAAACTTATGTTCTTTAGCTGACAATGAGTTGGGATGGTGGATCTGATCAGATGAAACTGATGCTGTTTTCAAGACTGTCTTATAATGGTTGGGATTTGGGGCACTGAAACTTGTCATTTAGGAACTTTAGTTGATGCTATCAGAAGTGTTCCATCCTGCATATGCCATCCTGTAAAGGTTGGGATTTGAGAAATTGAAATTAATGCTATTTACATGACAACATCCTTGTAAGCTTCGGATTTATTCAACTGAAAGCGATGCTATTAGCACTGCTGTCTGCTGTTAAGGGTTAGGATTTTAGGTGCCAGGACAGTGTCCTTTGAAAGTTGGTATCTAAGGAATTGAAACAAATGCTTTTACATGGCAATGTCTTGCACAGGTTACGGATTTAGAGAAATGAAGCTTACGCTAATTACAGTATCTGACAATGCTTCTACAGGTTAGGATTTGGTGAACTAAAACTGATGCCACTGCATTGTCTAGTGCTATTTGCAAAGGCTTTTTTTTATAAAGGTTGGGATTTGAGGAACTGAAACGGGCTTTTTGCATACCAATGTATTTTAAAAATTATTTTTTTACCTGTAGGAACTCCAGTTGATGCTTTTAAAAGTGTTCCATTATCCTATAAAGGTTGGGACTTCGATATATTAAAACAGATGCTGTTTACAAGACTTTTCTATGAAAGTTGGGATTCGGATATATTAAAACAGATGCTGTTTACAAGAGTTTTCTATGAAAATTTGGATTCGAATATATTAAAACAGATGCTGTTTACAAGACCATTTCCTAAGAAAGTTGGGATTTCATCAGCTGAAATCGATTAAACTGATGTTATTTGACGGATTATCTTAAATGCTTTGCTTTTGGGGCACGGAAACTTCCACTAGTCACCTGACAAGGTTCACAAGCGTTGGATTTAGTAAACGAAAATTGATTGGGATTTAGGAGCTGAAATTGATGCTATCAGATGTGTTCTAACCTATAAAGGTTGGGATATAAGGATGAAAGCAGTGCTGTTTGCAAGCCTGATTCCCATGAAGGTTGGGATCTGAGGAACAGAAACATGCTTTTAAAGACAATGTTTTATATAGGTTGGGACTTCAGCAACGGGTATTATGCTATTAGTCGTTGGCAGCGTTTACCCCCACTTCCTGGAGAACAATATAGAACAGCTACAGAACGGATAGTGGCGCCCCCAGGCGTCGCCCAATGAAATTACGATCTGTTGTAAAGCCTGGGGGAAAGGGCGTGGCTTAGGGAGCAAGAAACCCTGGGGGTGAGAGAAACAAACAAATGGGTGCTCAGGAATTCGGGCTTCGCAATTAAAAGGGGGGACTTCCGCTCATCAATCAGCGCCCTCTCTGCGCCGCAGCGCCAATTACTCAGCTCTTATGGATTTTTTGATTTGCTAGCCAGAGCGGCGCATAAATCAGCCGTGGAAGAAGTGCGTTTTTAATCAACTTATTGCAGCCAATTTTCGCCAACAACTGAAACTTTTAACGCTCAATCAACGCCTTTCAAATATAAAAAGCCGTAATTAAGTTAGGAAAACGCATTAGGCGGAGCGCCGTACCTTTTCGCGGGGTGAAGCGGCGCGGTCGACGTCACTTCCGCCAGCGACACCCCTTCAACAATGAGATTAAATCTGTACGATTTTCCAATTTCATTACTCGTTTAAAAATGTTATCAAAAGGTTGGAATTCAATAACTCTAATCGACGTTTGAGACGTGTTCTGTTCTATAAAGGTTGGGATTTCATAAACTGAAACTGACGCTATTCTTATAAAGGTTAGGATATAAGGAGCTTAAAGTAGTGCTATTTACATTATAATATCTTGTAAATGTTGAGATTTGGTAAACTAAAATTAATGCCATCAGCATTGTTGGGATTTATTTGCGAAGCTTTTTTTTTATAAAGGTTGGGATTTGAGGCACTGTACGTACTGCACTGCACGCATGGCAATGTCCTTCAAAGGTTGGGATTTTAGAAACTCAAATTGATTTTATCATGCGTGTGTTATATTCTATAAAGTTTGCGATTTTAGGAACTGAAATAGATTTTATCAGAAGTGTTCTGTCCTATAAAGGTTGGGATTTCATAACTGAAACCGATGCTGGTGTCAAGACTTCCTTATGAAGGTTGGGATATAAGGAGCTTACACTAGCGCTATTTACAATAAAATAATTTATATATGTTGAGATTTGATAAATCAGCATTGTTGGGATTTATTTGTGAAGCATTTTTAAAAAGGTTGGGATTTTAGAAACTCAAATCGATTTTATCAGACGTGTGTTACATCCTATAAAGGATGATATTTTAGGAACTGAAATTGATTTTATCAGACGTGTGTTCTCGTATAAAGGTTGGGATTTGAGACACTGCACGTACTATTTGCGCGACAATGTCTTTTAAGGGTTGGGATTTTAGGAATAAAATTTGACGTTATCAGACGTGCTCTATCATATGAAGGTTGGGATTTGAGGCACTGTACATACTATTCGCATGATTAAGTCCTTTAAAGGTTGAGATTTTAACTAACTGGCATTATCAGACGTGTTCTATCCTATTAAGGTTGGGATTTGAGACATTAAAACTGCCGCTATCTGCAATGCCACCTCTTATACAGGTTGGGATTTGCGGCAAAAAGTTTGCACCTTACACAGTTACATAGCACCGTTTTATACAGGTTGGGAACTCAAAAACTGGTACCGGCAACCACTGATTACAGATGTGCTATGCCGGTTTGCCCCATTTCCGGCCACAGTTCATCCAGAATGTTATCCTTTTGATAATTTCTAACACCATCCTCAAATGACGTCATTATGATTACATTTCAAAAATGGAATGCTTACAATACATTTTCATTAAATGTGAATGTCACATGAAGGAAATTATGTCATCCTTGCAAAGTAGCGTTTTCAAAAAAAGTCCCAAATTAGCAGACGTAATGAGAGAATAACAGCCAAAAGGGTGTAAGAGATCAAAACTTTCACTTGTAATACCAATGCGTTTCCGTTCGGGGTACATTTTTACGGCCGCCATCTTGTCGTTTCCGGTGCCCTTCCCTCCTGCATCCATATAGCATCTCCATTTGCGACCCTGGGCCCCCACCTTCCATTCCTCCTGATCTCTCACCTCTCAACCCTACCCCCAGCAATCTTCCTCTTCCAACCGGAAGTCCATCTTGACGCTATCGAAAGTGGTTGTCACTCGCCCGTTTTGACCTACGTTTGTCTAGGCCAGACTTCACCGGGACTCCCCGAATGCTTTCATCTGGAAATACCGGAATGGAGGCGTGTGACACGTGTCATGACATTCCTCTAAAAAAATGTCATTTCCAGGGAACATTGCATCTAAATTCCAAATAAATGACATTTTCACATGGTCACATGGTCATTTTTTTTAAAACGGTGAGCCCATGACGTCTATTTGACGTCATTTAACTTATTTAGACAAAAGCAGCGTTACAGAGCCTGAGAAAACGACAAAAATGTCATTAATGAAACGCATTCATGAAATCGCCCTTCCCTACTCTGCAAGGGGGATTTCCCGTGCCTCAAACGATCCCCGATCCCTCGCACGCGACGATCACGACGTGTGCAAACACGCGTGGAACACTGGGAGCGCGACCCGGATGCAGGCCCTGGGCCAGATCCAATCGATAGGCGCGGCGGCCGACGGCACGCCAACACCAATTAAAAGTCGAGGTTGGGAGTGGTTTTCGGCGAAACGGGAACGGAGAAAACGCCCAAATTCGATGTTTCCTTGGTTTAAAAAAATAAAAGATAATTTAAAAAAAAGGCCGGAGTGTCGTGGTTCAGCTTGCGAAAAGGCGACACTCGCATGGGGAAAGCAGCACCGGAAGTCTGTTGGATGCCACCAGCTTCAGCTTTCAAATGCCGACGAATGCCACGACATTCTTCATATGGTACGAGTCATACATGTATATGGTGTATCCATGTGGCCATATACTGACATCACCAAACGTGGCAACATTTGATCAAGTCAGATAAAGTTTTATGATAACGTCCGAGGAAAGCAGCAGTCATGGCCACATTAAGGAATGCGATTGATAAATAAAGCCAGCTGGATACATCAGTACGGAATCAACAGTATGGAATACATCAGTACAGATATACTGATATACCATAAATAACCAACCATACTGACATAAGTAGAACAAAAACAGATATACTGATATACCATAAATAACCAACCATAGTGACATAAGTAGTTCAAAATTCTGATACCAGTAGTCCAAAAACAATACATATAGTGATATCAGTATAAAATCATAGTGCTATCAGAATAGCACCACAGTGATATCAGCAAAGACTCCCATATTGATCTTTTCACGTTTCACCAGGGTACACATAGGAAGCCCAAAATCAATTCATCGTCAATATTCAACACCAATTCATCCGTATTACCCACGCATCAACATCAGTATTATTGATCGTGCACTGCCAGCAGGAATCAAGGGTGAAACGATCCTGATGGTCATGCATGTAGGTAAGAATACATCAGTACAGTAAATATCAGTGCAAATATACATAACTGGTGACCATACTGAAACAAGTAGTCCAAAAAACCACTATAATATAATACATTCAGCATAATGATATCAGTAGTTGGAAAAACACTAATGTATTATATTATACTGGTTTTTTGAACTACTGAAAACTAAAACCTGACCGACCGACCCCCCCCCCATCTCCACCCACCCACGTACCTGACAAAAACCGCGCAAATGGACTCTGGTCAGCTGCAGCGCCACTCACACTTACTTAGTGCCTCAGGGTTTAGGCCCCTAATCCCATTCCTGGAACCATCTGGCTACAATTTACGTTTCCGAGGGGCTTCCATGTGGATTTAGCGCCAGATCCCATAAGCGCCATCTTTCACTCAGCGCTGTCAAAGCGCAAGAGGCTCTTCCGTCCGCCTAGATGGCGCCACGGTCTCGGTGGACCAAAATCGAGGTTGGGACCCCGGGATCGAAGATCCCACGCCCACATTCGGGCCTGCGCGAATCAGCGCCCTGCGGCCTTTAATTAGACACGTCACACGCCCTAGGCCAAATCGCTTCAAGCGGTCGAAAAACGGGCCAATGGCAGGCGTCCACATATATCAGGCCCGAACATATCTGGAGGGTTTCATGGTCGTGGCGATGGAAGGTAAGGAAGGAACCTAACAAGCAAACTAGGCGAACTGATCTTTCACACAGAAAGACTACAATGGAAATGCGGAAAAAAGCATAAGGTTGTAAGTGCCCGACCTCCAACAGTTCGAATACCCGAGTATCCCTTGATCAACACCGCTGAAGCAAAAAAGTGCCATCAATGTTTTTCTCGAAACTAATCGATTTTTCCCTCAACTTAAAGGTCGATTTTCAGGCACTTACAACGCTGTGGCTTGGCACCCTTCAATTACGGTGGCAAAATAAACCAAAGTGTCGTACCCATCATCAGTGGCATAAGCCGGTCAAGATAAGGGACATGAGAAGAGGACATTTTGACCGTTTAATGGGAGTGCCATGCGTGTGGCACATGCGACGTTATGGACACATGTCGATCGCTATGTTCTCGTTTCTGTTCGTAATTAAACATTAATAGTGAACACCTTTTAACCCGTGTTGTTTGAACAAAGTCAACTTAGTGCTGTGCACATTCCTCACAAAAGTGCATTTTCTCCTTAGCTGAAAAGTTGCTATCTGGCACTTGCTACGCTATGGTTTGGCACCCGTCAATTACGACAGCAAAATAGACCAAAGTTTCGGACTCACCATCAGCTGTACAAGCTGGTTAAGGACAAGTCCTATCTGACAGCAGGGTTTGGAGTTGACTTTCGGTGTTGCCTTTCTGTTCCATTGTGGGGCCTCCCAACTGTCTCCTAGGTGGCAGCACCAAAGACACCACCTCAAGAGGCGGCACATACGAAGTTTCGGAACAAATTTCGACAAAAACACGATGGTGGCGCGGCCACCCTCAACGCCGCGACTGACCACTGGCACGAAGGCGGCAAGAAAAGGTCATTTCCGGTCCGGAAGCAAACTGGAATGGCGCCGTCAAGATGGCGGCCGTTCGCGCGTCGTAAATAAGGAGTGAACGGACTGAAATGGAACGGAAATAGGAGGTTCGCTCCTGATGGGGTTCCTTGGTGGTTGGATTCCCCTAACACAAATAGGAGAAGGAAAGAAAACTGCAGTAAGAAATCACTGACATCGGTATGATTTCATATTGACAGCAGTACGATTCTATGCTGATATCAGTATAATGGTTTTTGGGGCTACTAATATCTGTACGGTTAGAGACATCACTACATTTTTTTACTAATATCATTCTATAATCAGTGTGATCATCTACTGATATTTATACTAGTTTCTGGGAATGCTGATATCAGTATGTTTAGTGATATCACTACATTTTTTACTGATATCAGTATATTCGTTCTGATATCTACTGTAATGATCTTACCACCAGGATTGCCACAAGAGCAGAGGGTGTTCCGAACGATTACATGCGGTGCCGTACATGTGGCGCATACGACTGTTTGGTAAAATTTCGGCAAAAAACCGCAAAGCTCTCGTTTACGGTTTCGCAATTAAACGTCATAGGTGCACAGCGCCGTTCAAACGAAACCAAATTAGTGCCATCCATTATTTTCACGAAACCAGTTTTCCAATCGCCTGAAAAGTTGATTTCTTGGCGCTTGGCAAGTTATGGTTTGGCACCCTTTATACAGCACTACCTGGCAAGGATATCAACGAAACGTCATAGGTGGACGTCTGAGATTGTTTGAACGAAACTAGATTGGTGTCACCTACACGTTTCACTCTCCTGAAAAGTTGCTTTCTTGGCGCTTGGCAAGTTATGGTTTGGCACCCTTGATACAGCACTACCTAGCAAGGATATCAATGAAACGTCATAGGTGGACGTCTAAGATTGTTTTAACTAAACTAGATTGGTGTCACCTACACTTTTCACTCTCCTGTAAAGTTGCTTTCTTGGCGCTTGGCACTTAACACTATATGGTTAGGCACCCTTCCTACAAGCATTGGATTTGCTAGCGCCGGAGCGTTTCAATTAAGTCGGTTGCGGATATCGCGCAGGGGTCAGGGGTTAATTAGCTCCTCCGATGACAAATGCAGGATCCGCATCGAGTGACAGCCGTGAAATCCGAGCCAAGATGCATCGCTGGCTCTTCCGGCGGAAGCAGCTTCCTCCCGACGACAAAACGTTCATTACGCTTTCGACAATGTTTGCCAGTACCGGGCCGAGCTCATTAATCAGGGCAGACCAGGGTTGATTTTTAATTGGAAACCGTAGACGAGGACAGGGAGAGGTTCCCTCCAAGAGGGCCTATGTGCCAACATGGCCGGCTCTCGGAGGGACGCTTGTGTAAACCATGCCATTTTCGAGCCCGGTGGCGAGTAAACAGTGGACACTGTCCATCGCGGGACCAACAATCGACCATAAAAGCAATATTGGTTTTAATTCGTCTTGGATTACAAAATAAATCTGGAGTAGAACTTGGCTTCTGGTGGAGAGATCAGTATCATCGATACTGTAGATGTCAGTTCGAATACACTGATGTTTGGAAAAAAATGTATATCACTAATCACACCGATATTAGTACTCCACTACATACCGATGTCAGCAGTCCCAAAAACCAGTATATATTTAGTGATATCAGTAGAAATTATACTGATATCAGTAGAGAATCACATCCTGATCTTTTCTTCAGGGGCAGTCATTCCTGCTCTTGGAATGCAATTCCGGGAGGTTGGAATGATGTCAGTACCTCCATTCGAAGACGTACCGCGGTCGAGCAGTTGAATATGGCCATATATGGGTTGTACACATGCCACAACTGCCCTGGTGGAAATATCAATATGATCAGTACAAATATACTGACATTAGCAAACAAAGAAGTGCTATCACTAACCATGCTGATATTGGTAGTCCAAAAAACCACAAAGTCAGTAGTGTCAAAAACCACGATAATACTGATATCAGCAGTCCCAAAAACCTGTATATATGGTGATATCAGCATAGATTCATAGTGATATAAGCCGTATTGACATACACACGTCACCGTACACCCATAAGGAATGATCAGTATATACCAGTACAGTAGGCCTGAAGGGAACAGTATATACCAATGCAATAAATATCAGTACAAATATACTGATTTTAGTAATTAATTTAGTGCTCTCACTAACCATGCTGATCTTAGCAGCCTCAAACACCAGTATAATACTGATATCAGTTGTCCGTAAAACCAGCATATATAGTGATATCAGTATCAGTGACATACACACATGACCACATACCCTGATGGAATGACCAGTATATACCAGCAGTATAGTACTATCACTAAGCTGGCCGATATTAGCACAAAAACCCACTACATATACAGTGACATCAGTACAGAACATAGTGGTAGCAGCATAAAATCATAGTGACATCAGTAGAGAATCACATACTGATTATTTCACCAAGGTACAGAAAATGTGCTTGTGGCTACCAGATGACGCCTTCATTAACAACAGCTTTTTTAGATAAAGCCATATATGGCTTGCATACTTGGCCACGTACATGTATAAAAACCATTGGATCTATAGGTTGAGGTTGTTTAAAATTCGTTGGAGTGAATGAGACGTATCGATTTGAAAGGCGGCTGCCAATCAAATTAAACAGAAACCGGAAGTGCGCAGAGAGGAGGGCTTTAAAAAGAGAAATTGCGACAACCGGAAATGGAACGGGAGGCACAATCCGGAAGTGGATCAATTGGAAAAGGCGAAATGGTGTCTTCAGGCGGAATGCTGGGTAATCGAAGCCTGAGTCACGCCTCCTTCGCGTCGTACAGGATATCACCAGAAATAAAGTTGACAATTTCCCTGACTTTTAATTTTAAAAAAATCCTCCCACTCGCCGTAATTGCAAAAATGCGAAGTGTGCAAATGCAATGCTGCATGGTTTTAAAAAACGATGAATTCCTTGAAGGTGAATTGACTTAAAAACTAGCAAACAACTAGCAACTGCGGCAGCCGGATACGGTACTGGAAATTCCACGATTTTCCATGACTTCTAATGCCAGTAGACCTCCTTCAGCCGTGTGGAAACAAGTGCAATGTAAATCATTTTGTAGGCTGAATTCCCCTGACGTTTTCAGAATAGATCACTATTCCCTTCCTATTCTATGTCTTCAAATACCCTGATCACTTTTCCCCGACAATTCCAGGACTATTCTGTCTGTCTGTCAGTGTGTAACGCTCATCCAAAAAAATCCTTTTAGCACTGTGCCATATCCACTGGTGGCACATAAACCCTTATGTGAATAAATCTTCAGAAAAAAACCTTAGTGCTTCGTCCAACCAAACCATGGAACACAGTTTTAAACCCAGCCTCGTGGAGAGCACCTTAATGTTGGTCATTACTGGGGTTTATTTTTTTCAATCATTCAAAAAGCGTAGATATCAATATATCTACGTACTGATTGTACTGATCTTTCCACCAGGGTTACTTTACATTTAAGATTATTAATTCGAAATAAAAAAATGCATAAAAAATGACGTCATTTGGGTACCAAGGTTCTTACGGTAAGGAAAAATGACTGAGAGATGGCATCCTTTATCGATTCAGCTATTTATAGGGAAAAACGGTCGCATTTTGATCTTGTTACTTGGCCTAACAATAGGTGAATTTCATTAAAAATTTCATTATAAATGAAGCATGCAGCTTGCATTCTAACCGCCCCATTTCAACTGCCCCCTGGTGGCCGCCGCGCATCCAAGATGGCGTCTTCTTCGAATTTTTCCAGATTAGTTTTTTTTTCATCACAATTTGCCAGCTTCGGTTTAATTCCCGTGCATCGAGAGCCCTCGCCGTATCTCCGAAAGACGAGCTGTTTTTTCTAATCTCAGCTCTTCTCCGGGGTTCATATCCCGGTGATATAAAAAGCAATATTATTTCGAAGGACTTGTTTTTTTATGCGCACAGCTGCCTGGATTGAAGGGGAAATGCTACTTGCATTTTTGAGGGCTTTTTTTTCCACTTTTTTTGTCCATCGTAATCTTCAGCCTGGAAAACGAGGGGGGAGAGGAAAGCAATCTTGGAGTAATGCGCGGGGTGTCTTCGCAAAATAATTTCATTTTTAGAACGCAAATATTCTCGTCGGAATTTGACAAAAGCAGCCGCCATGTTTTTTTCCCATGATGCAGTTCACACGCGCTGCTCTCGCGAGATTACGCGAGAAGAGGCGTTCGAACAAGATGGCGGCGCCCGCGGCTTCCGCCCTGGAAGAATCGGACTTGGGTAAGGTAAACTTGTCTTGTTTTAAGGTTTCACCGCCGTTATCGAAAAGAATCCACCATGGTCGATTGCCGAGCAGAGAAACTGACTTTAGTAAACTACACTTAATGTAAGTGCAAAAAATTCGACTCACCATCCTGAATCAGGAAAAAAATGTTTTTTTTTCAGCAACGAAACGTCCGATTTAAAATCGGAAAAATGCGTTTTGTAAACACGTTAATGTTCTTTAAAGATCAATTCATTTGCATAAAAGTCCTTATGGATATT